>JANAVB010031219.1:9226135-9516135 GCA_029216955.1 Iris pallida
GGACAGACCCTTTATCATGAGTTTAAGCTCATGCAACAAAGGAGCATATAATTATGTAAACATCATAATAATTATATAATGTTTAGGAGAAACCTAACAGGTAACCAAACCAGGTTTTAGGGGAAGATACAATGCTAAAGTGCAGTTGTGGAAGGATACTTTTTATAGGAGGGAAGACACAGAGAATGGGGAAATGGAAGTGAGAAGAAAACTGGAACAAGCAAAAAAAATTCAAGGAAAACTACTATTATTGAGTCTAATTGAATAAACCTAACACCTAACAAATTATAGACATTTTACAAAATCAGAGCGAGAAAGTCTCAAGAAACATAGTATCATCAAGAAGCAATTGTATTGGTTGCTTCCTTGAAGATTCGCACAAATTGGTCATAAACCAGGACAATTTAGTGCCTTCAAATTTCCAGTGGAAGCATTTTATTTCAACCCAAAAGGAAAAAGGGAAACAGAGGGTAAAACTTCATGTTTTAGTCAAATCACATTACCTATACTAAAGTTATAGTCTTGTAGACAATTATAAGTCTAGATGTCAACATATGTAATCTCGTGCGGTTACAATGTTTGCTCAAAACCTCTTAATATTTGATAGTGCATTGTTTGGTATTATTTATTGGGATGATTCATTTGTACTTAAGAGAAAAAAAAGAGTATATGAAATGCGTTTCAACTCAAAGTCAAAGAGAAATAAAAAGGAGTCCGTATAGATGGACAAGGAATATCTAAGAGTGATAGTTTCGTTATTTAGGATCAAACATTTATCATGGAGGATTGAGAAGGATGTCAAGCATAGAATTAAAACAAGATTGTTGAAATAGAATACTTATTAAGTACTTTGTAATCGCAAAATACCTCTGAAGTTGAAGAATTTTTCAAGATGCTATAAAAACATGTCCAGAAAGTTATGTAGCCGAAATGAAATGCTAACTTGGAAGAGTGGTAATACTTTAAAAGATAAGATAAGAAATGAGTATATCTACAGGAAGTTAGAGATGGCACTAATTGAGAACAAGATGAGAGAAAATCGACTTAGGTGGATGGGCCATGTGCAACTTTGATCATCCCGTAAGAATGAGCGATAAGCAGTTAATGGAGCCGCTAGGACTAGAGGTAAACCTAACGAACTGGTTTAAGTGATAAAGAACATATAGATTTTTTAGCGTTACAGAGCATGACCATTAACAAACGAAATGGAAGAAGATTCAAACACCCGACCTAGACGAACATGGTTTAAGTGATAAGACCATATAAATTTTGGTTAGCGTTGCAAAGGACATGACCCTTTTACTAAAACCAAATGGAAGAATAGGATTCAAATAGCCAACCAATTGTGATTGTTTTTTGGGATTAAGGCTTTGTTGTGTATTCATTTGCACTTAGATTTTACAAGTTCGGCTAGTTTATGCCTAGTTGGATAAATTGGCTCTTTTAATGTTTTTAGTGTCAGTTTTAATAGGTCATTTCCACACCTAGAAGTATCCCTACCTAAATGCTCTTAATAGTGAGTTTCCATGTAGAACACATGATGGGTTCTTCTCTAGTTAAGAAATTTCCTTATTAAACAATGAATTCTACATAAACTAATGATGGGTAGTTTTCCTTGTTTACTGGGGTTCTTTCTTTTGTAAACATTATGTAAGACGTTCTCCAATGATTATTCCTATTTTTTGGTTTCTATCATACGTGTGAAATCCTTTTAAGAAGGCTTTCTATGTTTACATGACTTTTTTCAATATAAAACCAAACTACAAAAATGTCTCTAATGGTATTTTCTATATTTGTTCGTATCTACGTGGCATTAAACAAAAATAGTAATGTGGGACCCATTTTTATGCCATATAGACGTAGAAAACTCTATCAGCAATGTTGTTAAACTCGCGCGATAGATCGTGGGATCGTACGATCCTACGCGTTTTACGGAGCTTCGAGACAGATTGGTGGCTGGCGCGGTCATCGGCCGGCGCGCCGGCGCGCGAGGAAACGCGTGGGATCTTACGATCCGTGTTATGATCCCACGAGTTTGTGACTTATGATTCATGTATGACATTTTTATATTAAGGTTATTTTGGTTTTTAAGGTTACTTTTTCTTATTTATGTTAGATAAATATTATATATATTAAATATAATTGTCTTTTTGGTGGGATCTTACATCCGTGTTACGATCCCACGAGTTACGATCGTTCACCTTCGAACGATCCTTGGTAGTATCTCGAGTTTGACAACCTTGCTATCAAGGGCTCCAGATATAGAACCTTTCGTAGAGTCCTTTTATTTTTAATATTTTCCATCAATGATAGAGCCTTGGATAGAAAACCCCATTGGAGACATTTTTTTTCCCTATGGAGAGGTTCTATTATAGAATTTTTTTGGAAGAGTCCCCCATTGGAGAAGGCCTAAGCCAACTTAGTTCTATGGATAGGGCAGCTAATTGGAAGAAATTATATAAGACATTTCCAGCATATACAACAAACCTTCACATCAATTATTATCATCTAGAAGGAAAAAAGCACCAAATCTTCCTAAGAGTTACTATAATTATCTCTAGACGGTACTGGACGGGGAGATGTATGGATTAGTATGTCGAAAAGGAAGAGAACAATCGCAAGAAGACAAAGGTCTTGGAGAGAGAGAGAGAGAGAGTTCTCTATAAAGTTTATAGTCAAACATCAAAGTCGGTTCAAGTAAATTCCAGACAGTAGTAGCATTGCCGAGTTATATAAGACACAAAACCACAGCAGCAGATAGTGGAAAAGTCCCAATTGGATCTGGTTCTTCGGATACAGCAACCAAGGCACATTTCATTGATTTCAAGACAAAGGGATCCAATCAGGTCGAATTTACTATTGAATCCCATTACAATAGTGGTGTGTCCTTGTTAGCAATTCGGCAAACGAAAAAATTCGGGATGGCAAAAGTACGAGTATAAATCGGCTCAGTGCAAATAAATCGTTCAAAATTCGGTCAATAGTCAAAAAATAAAATATGAGGTTAGAAACTTCATATTCTTAAATATGTTGTCAAATTTGGTTAATTAAACAGGTTTCCCCAGCATGTTTATTGCCAAATTTGTCATAATTTACAGAACACGTTAAAACTTCGTATGCTTAAAATTTGTACTTATTTGGATCTGTCCAAAGTACGCAAGTATTATACGTTTATGAAAGATACGGAAAAATTCGCGTATAATACGAGTTTTATTCGGGTGATTGCTAACAAGGGGGTGGTATTGTTGGTATTAAAACCATGTAAAATAATATGTATGTGCTACAATAAATCCAAAAGGGAAAACTATACTTTTGGTCACTGAATGTTTGCCTGACCAAAGTTTTAGTCACTCAAAGATATTTTCCAAAAATTTAGTCACTGAATGTTTGGTCGTCCAAAAAAATGGTCACTCTGTTAAATTGTTGTTTGTTTTATTAACATTTTTGTTGACATGGCATGTTATGTGCTATGTCAGTCGTAAGTATGATGTGGCACATTCACGTGGGCTATTTTTGGATTTTATTTTTCAAAAAATTCGTTTGGGTATTAAGTTTTTTTAAAAAAAAATAAAAAAATGAATACCATGTCATAAATTGAAACATGGCACATAACTTAATACCCAAACGAATTTTTTGCAAAATAAAACCCAAAATAGCCCACGTGGATGTGCCATGTCATACTTAACGACTTACATGGCACATAACATGTCATGTCAACAAAAATCGTTAATAAAACAAACAACAATTTAACAGAGTGACCATTTTTTTGGAAGACCAAACATTCAGTGACTAAATTTTTGGAAAATATCTTTAAGTGACTAAAACTTTGGTCAGACAAACATTCAGTGACCAAAAGTATAGTTTTCCCAAATCCAAAATAAGAAAACACAGCCGATAAGTTTTGCATGTACGTCATGGTGCTTCCTGCTTGATCCACAGATCATAGAAGGTATAACACAGCCAGGGGAATATGACGGCATGGGTGGGTTTTTTCCCTTTAAACTAAGATGTAGGTAAAACAACCTGTGAAAGCAGCATTTCACTCGCAAAAGTGTAAAACATGGGAAGATCTATAAAGTATAACAAGTTGTCTTCATGTATGTACTGATGTAGATAGACAAATCCTTGTCAATGTTGTCATCACAAAGCTGAAAGAATAATATTACCGGTATACTAAATTAGAATAAAAAGGGACTTGAATAATGTTTTACTTCCTATTAGAAATCACATATAGCGGTTAAATACAAATAACCACCTAAATTAATATTGGATCAACTCTGTTTTTTGTAATTCCATATATATATATATATATATAATATATATATATATTATATATATATATATATATAGAATAAGGGAGGTAGGGTGCCACCTCACGGGAGGGTGTCTACTTGTCACCCCCCCCATGCTATCATCATGCACCCATGTGCATGATGATAGCATGGAGGGGTGACAAGTAGACACCCTCCATAGGGTGGCACCTCACCTCCCTCATCCTATATATATATATATATATATATATATATATATATATATATATATATATATATATATATTACACGTGCCTTGCACGTATTTTATAATAGTTGGAAAGATCAAACAATCTCTTTAATTTTTTTTTCTTCTATACGTAATTCCATAACTACCCATATTAAATTTAATAAACAATTTTAATTAGTAAATACAGATGAGGATATTTTGGAATAAAAATTTCCACGGTGAAGCCTACTTTCCTCATATATAATATATATATATATATTATATATATATTATAATATATATTCCAATGACAGCTAGGCCAAGTGGTTAGTGCGGAGGCATGTGGCCCTTGTGGGCGGAGTTCGAATCCCAGTGGGAGCGATTCCGAAAAACAATTACCATTTGCAATATATAATATATATATATATATATATATATATATAACAACATTACGATAAAGAGATTAAGATACAACACACCAAACCTTAACAAATCTTGAGAAACTATGCCCCCAATATAAACAGTAATATGAAGAAGTGGAACTATCAATCATAGCTGCTATAAAATGTAAAGTTGTACAGTTCATGGGATGAAACATTTTACCTGTAAAGCATCCTGATGTGGGGAAGAGGATAAAACTGTCGAAAGAAGTTCAATGCTGTTACGAGCAACATCAAATGCTTCCTTTGTTTGTTCAGCAGTAAAAATTGTCACAGGAACGTCAAATTGAGCCTCTCGAGCATATGATTCTGTCTCTGAAACTGAACGTGGTGGGGTAAATATTGGAGCCAAACTCTCATCATCACGTCCAGGAAAACGTATGCCTCTAGATTTCAAGCTCTACAACCAATAAAATTACTCATTAAGAAACCTACATTAAGTCGACTTTCGGTTATGTTTACTTTGATAAGGGCACCTTAGTGATAATGTTAAATTGACACTAAATTTTACGAAGAATTCAGGATCAGAAATACCTTGTACGTCTCCTCATAGACTGGTAAGTAGCGGAGTTCACTTCCTGATTCACCCCATGCTTCAATCAGAACAAGAGCCTTATTCCGGTTGTTCACTACAGTCAGAGGATCATCAATCAATTTGACCATCTCATCAAGCACCCTCTCAGCAGCAACCTCGGAGAAAGCTTTCTCACAGTTCTTCACCAAAGTTTCAAGGAGAACCAGTGCAAGATACTGGATCCTGGGGTCCTTCAACATGATACGCTTCTTGATGCCTCGAATCAACTCAACACTGTTGACCTTCTCACTGTTAATCATGTCGCAGATCTCTAGGTTAGTAGCCCAATCGGGTCCCTCCAAGGTCTCTGCGGTGGCCTCTTCGACGATCTTGTCTGCTGGGTTCTGACCTTGGAAAAACTCCTTCATCTTGAAACTCATGGAACTCATGCCAGCTGTCATCTTCCGACTAACCTCAGTCCCACTGATCTTAAGGCGCTCACCAAAAGCGCTGACTTTGTCCATCAGGTTGTCACTCATCTTGAATTCTAGGGTCAATATCAAGCAGAAAATAATTATAGTTAACACAAAGAGAATGTAGTACTCTAGGAGCACAGATCTGAAAAGAGAACAAGATATTAATGCACGCATAATCATATACATGGAAATCAAGCTACAAGGACAAAGTAATGATTCGATTATTAAAGAACAAAAAAGTTAATTTGACAGTGAAACATCTTATCACCTCTGTGGTAGATAAACACCCATACAGACTTTTTAGCACACATATACCTTAAGAAACTACAGTACAGGTAGACTCAAGAACCATGCTGAAAAATGACGAGATACAGGAACCATGGTTACCTAAATTCACCATATAGGCACCGTTCCGCGATTTCGGAACACGCAGCCGGGAACGCATGTTCGGAACATGAAACGCTGGTAAATTGGAACATTAAAATCTACATTCCAACAAGCAACACATCGTACTTATTAGGGGTTCCAGCCAAGCTTTTAAAGGGAAGAAGAGGTGGTTTTTTTTTGTTCTTTTCGTTTAAAGATTTAGAGTGTAAGATTTGCTACTTATTTTTCAAAGGACCTTATTGCTAGAATTGTTTAGAAATTAGAATTTATGACTCTTTAGTTTTGGATATTATGGTACTTGATTAACTTTGATTTATTGTTTAGAAAAAGCCTACCCCCAACTTACCGCATACAGGAACACCCCCCTCCCCCTTACCACACCTCGTTTCGTTTAGAAAAAAGCCTTCTGGAGTGTTCTACATTTCAGGTAACCATGGTGCCAAGTTAGCTACTTCTAGATTTAGAGTTTCTGAATGGACTAAAGGTATACAGCAATAAAGCGATCTACCTGAATGAATTTCTACAAATCTTATAAGTAATGTGAGGTGGGATTTTAGTTATTGGCACATAACTATCCTCCGGCTTTTGTCAGTTACCTTGTGCAGTCATTTTAAAAGCAACATCACTATTTGTTGAGCAATTTGCTCTCTGAAAAAAAAACAATCTTTGACATAACTTTACTGCCTATTTTGATAATCCTTGGTAATCTCCGATAAGAAGGAAAAAAAAACTAATTCCTACCCCTAAACTACCCTAGTGTTCACAGAGACCACACGCACACCTCATCCATTTCAAGTTTTCAACACTCTTCTTCCTTCCTCAGTCAGCCATAGCATTGAGCATTCTAACCATAATCCTAAATCCACCCTATTCCACTCCCCAACCACATTTAGCACCTTGAAGTCCACTTAAACCTCTATCCTCGTTTTACCGTATACTACCATGCTTTGTGTCAGCATCCTTTTCATTTCTCAATCGACCCCTCAAGTCCTCCCACCACCACTAACACCAGCACCCTTGAGCACCAAACGTCCTAATCTTTCCTGAACTTTACAAAAAAAATCAAAAATCAAAATAGCACCTATTTATGGTAAGTTTACGTCAACAGTAACGTAAGAAAGAGATCAACATGGAAACCTCTAGTTATCCTCCATTGTTCGCGGAGAAAAGGTTGCGTGTCGCAAAAATGTGCTAAAGATAAACTATGTTTTCGGTATTTATCTTCCATAGATGTCAGGTGAGCATCGGTATAATCAGTCAGTACTAGGTTGATTTTTTCGGTATTTTCTAATCAGTATTTAAAAATCAATACCTATCGTACCATTTAGAATCGGTTTTTTTCGTTTTCGGTTAAACGTTATTGGGTCGATTTTTGTTCGAAAGCAGTATTTTACCAATTAACATTCATAATCAACACACTTGCTATTATGGAACCTCCTAATCTAGAAATATATTTTTTTACTTTTTTTGGAAGCATTAAATTTCAAAGCCAAGCCTCTACCAACCAAACAATTAATTAATTTATTAGAGCAAAAAGTAACAAGTCGCAGAAACCTAAATGAGCTTAAAAGATCCAAAACTTAACGTTCTTAACATAACTTCAAGTCCACCAAAATCCATTCTAAGTTCTAAGAAACTGATTTTCAAATAAACAAGATAAAAATGAAAAAGAGTAGCATAAAATTAATCACGAACACATTCCGGAGAAAAATGTATACTAATTTATGTACTACTTTATATATATATATATATATATATATCTATATATATATATATATATATATATAATCGGTTTGGTATTTTTGGTACGGTATTACACTCAAACTGCCACCACTACCATTATACCATATTTTAGTTGGTTCGGAATTCGGTATCGGTTCATAATTTCGGTTCGGTTTTTCGGGATATTTTTAATCGATATTCGGTCGGGTTTTCACTCCTCATCCCTGATTCATGTCATAAGCGACAGTCCAATGCAAATTTCTATGAAGAAATTACAATATCAAACTCAGCAGCAAGCAAGAACTTCTTAGTAATCTGAACCTAATAGCAATCAACAATTGGAATTGAAACTACACAGACCAAGCCCCTGCACTAAAGTAATCTAGAGACATAAACTCGCTCCCTATGAATTAAAACCCACAAAAGTTTACATTGAATTTGGGCTAAAGATGACAACTTTTTCCTAATCCCCACAAATTCTGCACAAACCCAACTGAAGTTGGGTTCCTTCGAGAAAGATCGAAACCCTAATTACGAAAGCCTCCATCGAAGTGATCAAAACCCACAAAATAAAGAGCGAAAACTCAAACTTTGTGATCGGAAATTGAGGTTAAATCGATGGAAATTACCTCAAAAATCGGATTTTTTTTTTTTTTTTTGGTTTGGGTTCTTTCGATTTTGCTGCTCTCGAAGTCGAAGTCTTCTCCTTTGATGGTTGCTTTCCTTTGGCTTTCCCTATGAAGTAATAAATAAAGGGTCCGACTATTGACACCCCACCCATTTCTAAGTACACCCCAAAAAAAAAAAAAAATAAAATAAAATAAAAAAAAGTAAAGTCCTATTCTACCCTCCTGCTGAGTACACCCCACCTCCTCCCTCCCTCCCCCTCCTCCTCCTCCCCGCCGCCTCTCTCCTCTCTCCTCCGACCAGTTCCCTCCGACGACGACGACGACCCTCCCCAGTCCCCCTCCTCCTCCCCCCGCCTCTCCTCCCCTCCGCCGCATCTCCTCCGACCCCCCCCCCCCCCCTCATCCCGACCCGCCGCCCCTCCTCCTCCTCCAAATTTTTTTTTAATTTTTTTTTTTTGGGTCTCGGTCGTCGGGGATCGGAGAGGGGGAAGAGGAGAGGAGGCGGGTCGGATGAGGGGGGTCGGAGGAGGAGGAGGTGGTCCCGGGGGGGAGGGTCGGAGGAGGAGGAGGCAGCGGTCGGGATGAGGGGGGGGGGGTCGGAAGATGCGCGGAGGGGAGGAGAGGCGGCGGGGAGGAGGAAGGGACTGGGAGTCGTCGTCGGAGGAGGGAACTGGTCAGAGGAGGAGAGGCGGCGGGGAGGAGGAGGGGGGGGAGAGAGTGGGGTGTACTCAGCAATGGGGGGTAGAATAGGACTTTTACGTTTTTTTTTTTTTTTTTTTTTTTTTTTTTGGGTGTACTTAGAAATGGGTGGGGTGCCAATAGTCGGACCCTAAATAAATAAACAATACTATATTAATTATTTGAAGTATACTTTATGACAAAAAAATAATATAAAAATGATAAAAAATAATTGGTCCGTTGGATGGTACCGACTTTGATTTGGAGCCGTTGGATCGTGGGGAATCGCTCCGCTGACTGGGCCGGAGTTGATTCGACCTATTGGAAAATAGTTGCTGACGGAAGAAATTATTCTATGGGCCGGAAGCACACTGCACCTTCGTCTGGTTCGCAAATCATAGAGTTAAAAAAAAAAAAAGATGAAAAAAAATTGAGGAGGAAAGAAAATTGATTTCAATGAAGAAAATAATTTTATCCATCCAAGTAAGGAATCATTTTTTCACCTTGAAGTATTTTAAATTCATTGGCATTTCCAATCTTCAAAAAAACTTCAATGAGAATTGTAATTTAAAAAATAGCAAGGAAATGATTTCCTTTCCACGAACCAAACAAGGCCTTCATCCTAAATTATTAAATTGTATTGGGATGTGTGCATGTATATATTTACATGCAATCTAACGGTTATATGAAAAGTGCACGATGCGTTCACACAGTAATTTTTTTCGTGAAGTGGGATAGGCCGCACAAATAGTCTTCTTTATTTCTTATTTTTTTATTTAATCTCTTTTTTTGGCTATAATGGATGCAACTAACCAATATTTGTAATATCTTGGTTCCCTTATTGATACTTTGTTATATTTATTGGTTGAATATTAGGTAAAATTGGTATCTATCGTGTTATAATTTTTTCATCTTTTAATTATGTTATTGTCAACAATAACGAACCATATTTAACATAATTTTCACATTCCTACCAGATAGTGAGGAGGTCCTGAGTTTGAATTGTCATTGCTATTGTCTTCAATAACAAGATGGATAGATACATGCGCGGTCCTAAGAATTGGAGGTCTTGGACAAAATCTAAAAAAAATTTTGAACAAAACAATAAAAGGCTTTGTGCAAAATCTAAATTGGGCCCTGGAAAAAAAATCTAAAAGGGGAGTTTTCTTTGAATTTAGAAGGTTTGCAAGTTGTTAGTTTGGTTTTGGAGTGGACCTTTTATATTATAAGAAAACATTTTGACCTTTATAATTTTTTTAATATTTAACTCTTATATAAATATACTAAACTTAGGAGGCTTCTCTTAGTAGGGGCCTTTGGACGGTCACCACCCATCCCACCCTTAGGGTCAGACCTGCGCACACGATTTTTTTGTAGGACATTGTGTGAGGAATAAAATTTTATTTTATTTTTAAATATATCATGTTATAAATTTAAACAGTAAATTGAATTACTTTTAAAAATACAAATGGTGATATTTTGCTCATATGTGTCCCTAGAGTAATTGTTTCTGTGAATTTAAGGACTATTTATACCAAGAGTGGGACAACGAGGGAATCTATTTCAATCAAATACTATACCAAAGTGGTGATATTTTTTTTTTTTTGTGAATACGACTTGCAATTTTAGCTTTGAGTACACACAAAGAAACCAAATATTTTACATATAAGACATATAATTATAATATTGACTTGTCTATCCATGCTTAGAATGTGATGTCCTCAAAGTGACCTACTTTCCAAATGATGCATGAATAAATTTAGTGTTGGACATAGAAAACTAATTCTTATTGTAGTGGAACCTTCGTATAAAGGCTACTATAATGTGCTTTCAAAGTAGGTTGATGTAACAATATTAGTAGTCCCTTTCTGGTTTGTTTTGATCTGGTACCAACTATTTTTCTAATAAATTAATTAATATTAATATAACAGAGAATTGAGTCGGAAGAAATTGGTAGGAGCAACAAAACACCCGTTTCCTGCTTTTCATTAATCTCCGGCCGACTAAACTAATTGTTTTCCAATTTATCTAATTAATCGTTAGCATTCAACTAACTTATTCTATTTAATATCATTTGCATTTCGTTTTCTAAAAGTCTTTTTTTTTCTTTCTAAAAATCTATTTTTCCCCTTTTTTGGCTTTATAATTTTTTTATTTTGGTTTTCTTTTTTTTTTTTTTTTATAGTTTTTCGTTTTTTTTTTTCCTAGGAATTATTTTCGTTTTCTAAAAATCTATTTTTTTACCTTCTAAATTTCTTTTTGTGTTTATAATTTCTTTTTAGGGTTTTAGATATGTTTAACTAATTATAATATTCATATCTAAATTATTATTTTAATCTAAACAACTAGATTAACATACAAAAAAAATTTAGGTTTCTTTTACGATTTCTTTTTCTATTTTCTTTTTCTTTTTTTTATTATTTTTGTTTTCTATTTCCTTTTTTTCCTAAGAATTGTTTTCGGTTTTATAAATTTTTTTTCTTCTAAAATCTTTCCCCCCCCCCCCCCCCCCCCCCCCCCCCCCTCTTTTCCTTTTTGACTTAATAATTTTTTTAAGGTTTTAGATATGGTTAATTAATATATATTATATCTAAATAATTATTTTAATCTAAACAACTAGATTAACATACAATACAATTTTTTAGGTTTCTTCTACGATTTCTTTTTTCTATTTTTGGTTTTTTATTATTTTTTTCGTTTTTCTATTTCATTTTTTTCCAAGAATTGTTTTCAGTTTTCTTTTGCATTTTTTTCTTTCTAAAAAAAATCTCATCCCCCACCACTTTTTTAACCGGTATCATTTAATTCATCCAACAAACTCATTTAATCCTATCATTTATTCAACTTTCAACCACCAAAAATCAACCACCACAACATAGAAACGCTCTTTTGAATGATGTTTCTTTCACATTTAATTTAATTCGTAAATAAACTAGTTTATCCGATGATTAGTAAAGAAACGTCCTTTAAAGGGCGTTTCTGGCACATACGCTCTTTAAAAGGGCATTTCATGTCCTTCTATGTAATTTCGAGAACATCTTTGTTCTCAGAGCAATTTCTATCAATTCCATGACTGTATATGCAATTTTTTGTTAATATAAAGTGCATGTTGACAATGGAACATTGGTGTATCAAAACTAAACACACATGCATGACCGTTTCTGAGTATGTGTAAGTTACACAATCGTTCATGATTTCAAAAAATGGAAGAACACAAATTTTTTAACCTCCGTATATATTACTAATATGAAATCTTTATTTTTTTTGATATTTAAATCTCCCTATTTTTAGAAATTGCAGTAACATGACCATTAAAATGTTAGAAAAAATTATTTTTATAGTGGTTGAAAAAGACCATTTTTAGTATTTGTACATGGGGCCTTAGAATGTCAGAAACAACCTTACAGACATGTTATATTTAGGTAAATATTCTCCACCATGGTCATATGTAACACATAATTTGTTTATGTGTTTTAGAATTAGAAATCATAATTAATTAATTAAAGTATATATAATTGGATAATTAGGTAATGTATATGTGAAACATGGATACTAGAACGTCATATCCCTTTCAATTAAGCCTTGAACATTGTTAGATGACTTCCTATAATTTTTTAGACTTACTCATATGTTTATGAATTTTTCTAACAACTAAAACACGAGAAACGTTAAACGATTAACCTTTTAAGTTGTAAGAATTTCCATTTGAAATCCATACCGCACTACTAAAATATTGGTAATTAGCGACGAAAATATCCGTCGCTAAATACTATATTTCCGCCGCTAATGTAATTTGCCGACGGATTACCGACCAAAACATGACGTCAATAACTATAACGTCGCTATGAAAATTCCGTCGGTAATCCATCGCCATAGCGACGGCTTACCGACGCATCATAGCGACGGATTAGCAAAGAATATAAACCGTTGGCAAACGCGGCAACAACTTAGGACGGAATATCGATGAAAGTTTGTGAGCAAAAATAACAAAATTTCTAGAAGCTTAGCGATGGAAATTTCCGTCGCTGACTTGTCTGATATGCTTCTGGTATCAGACAGAAGGTCAGCGGCGGAGATGTTCATCGCTAACCTGAAAATATTTCTAGAACTCAGTCGCTAACCAGTCGGTGGTTAGTCGCTAGCCTGCAAATTTTCCAGATTTTTGTCGCCATTCCGTCGTTGGGTAGTCAGTAAACTTCTTATTATTGCCAGACTAAATTGTTCCAGCTTTGCTCAAACCTGTGAATAGATACAAACACCAACATAACCCAATAAACATTACAGTCAAATGATATACATTAAAATAACCCTAATATATACGAAAATTAACCCAAGCACTAATATATACATTAAATTGAACTCCAATTGCATATCCAAACAACTCCAATAGATACAAACTCGTCCAGCAGTCGCAATATAGTACATATACACAAATGTGTTCAATAATACATAAACTCATCGATCAAACTCCTCAATCAAATACAAACTCCCTAAAGTTCATACATATTGTCAAATACAACCAAAAAATAAACAAAAATTAAACTCATGGTGGAGGAGGTGCCAAAGGCATAGCCGGCCGTCTGTATGCAAATAACTATCCCAGGACCAAAATGACGATCCGATGTACGTCCTGGACAAGAACGTCTGGAAGAGTCGGCGGCACGACAAGAGGCGCTGTGGTCGGAGGAGGAGCCGGTGTAGTAGGCACTATGGTCGGAGGAGCAGTCGTTGCCGAAGATGTTGAGGTTGAAGCTGGAGCCAGTGTAGTGGTAGCAGGAATCAGACCTGCTATGCTTAGAACTCCGCTCATCTGGGTCACCTGACCCTGTAGGTCCACCAAAATCTGTGTAATCTGCCGTAAAGTGTAGGTGTCGGCAGTATCGTCGGTCTGTGCATCTATAGGTGGAGGTAGAGGTGGTGGAGATAGAGGAGCTCTAGAATAAACGGATGGCTAGGATGCCAATGATCTGGTACCGTACACGCTGGCCTCTTTTCCTCTACCGACGGCTTGTATCCACAAGTCGTTCCTCACAGCCGGCGTCGGTGGCTGACTAGTCCCAGCTCCCCCCTCGGCAGTCCCTCCCTCACCAATTCGACTCTCTAAGGTCTCATACGTCTCCTATATTTATATAGGTGAATAGATTTAGAGTTAATATTCATATTTTAGTTACTATTAAGTATTGTCATGGTTACGTTCTCATACGTCTCCTAAATTATTCTTTGATTTATAATACTACTTAGGGTTATGATTTAGAATTAATATTCATATTAGAGTTCGGACTAACTATTTCGGTAAACTAAATATAGTTAAGTACATAAAGACAAAGAAAAAATGTAATTTGATATAGAACTCAGAAAACTTACATAGGCTTTGGTCGCTTGAGCATCTACGAGCTTTCCATCCTTTTTTCGCTTATGGGTACGTTCAAAAACTTTAGGAAAGTCCACGGCATTCGGGTCTCTGCCTGCCCTGGGGACCTCCTCATACTGTAATAATTAAATATCAATTTATAATAAACATTAAATTTAAACAATTAAAGAAATAACAAATAAGAATACCCACCAGCAGTTGATAATGCTCTGAAATTGAGATGGATCCACCCGTGTGGTGACCACCCTTAGCACGGGCAGCCTTTGTCTTCTCACACTTGACCTTTAGGCCGGGGTGTCCATCTTCTTCTTCATCTCTTCCTAGAATTCCTCCTTCAGCCACTCCTTGCGAAGAGCACTATTTAGTAGAGCCAACGCCTTCTGGTCATTGACCATATCCCTCAACCTCTTGCTAGTGACGGACTTGTAGCACTTTCAGATCGCGTGATCTCCATGTGCCGGTTACCAGTACAACTTCTGCAAATAAGAACAAATAAAACCAAATTAGAAAATATTTAAGAAATGTTGTAAACAAAGACGATATTATTTAGACATACCTCAAGCATCTCGAGTCAAATGAATCATCTATCAAGTGGGATGTCCCCGAAGTTCAAATAGGGACCATGGAATTGACGACGCATCAACTCGCCCAAATCTCTACCAGCCTGGACCGGAAAAAACCTGAAATAAACAAAACAATATACGATTAGATAATAAATAGAGTATGAATATATGTGTCTACTAACAATTATATACTTACGTCGTTCCATCAGCCCACAGCTCGGGACGAGTGATGTTGGCTGGCCACTCTGGTAGAGTAGGAGGGTCTGCAAATCCTGATCGACGTATGTACAACACCAAAATATAAATTTATATTGCCCCTCTCCCCAAATCACAAATACAATAACTTAAAAAAATAGCAATGTGGGATAGGTTTTACCTTCGACGGATAAAAAGGGTCTGATCGAAGTAGGAGGAGAGGGCGTCTGCTCGATGTAGGAGGAGAAGGGGCTTTTGTTCGCTGTAAGGGGCGAAAAGGGGGGTTGTAGGGGGTTAGAGAGGGGGCTGTAGGGGGCCGGCAGAGAGAAATGAGGCTGTAGGGGGAGGAGGGTAGGCTGTAGGGGAGGCGGAGATGAGGGTCGACGGAGAGGAGGGGCTGTAGGGGCGGAGGTGGGGCTGTAGAAAGGGACAGAGAGGGGGCCTATAGAGGAGGGGGTCGAAAGGAGGATGCCGGAGGACGAGAGGGGTGGGGAGGAGGAGGAGGCCGGAGGACGAGAGGGTTCGGGAAATTTTCGGTTGGGGAAAATTTTTCGTTTGGGTGAAAATTTGAGAATGAAGAGGGAGGGTGCTGTGTAACTTTTACATTAGCTCAGCGATGAAATTGTTCGTCGCTAAGTGGTCGCTAGTACATTAGCGACGGAATTAGCGGCATTTAGTTATACTGTATTTTACATAATAAATCAGTAGCTAGTTAGTCGGTAATCCGTCGGTAAATAGCGACCATTTTATTTTCGTCGGCAAGATCAGTAAGTAAAATGTAGTATTTTTGTAGTGCCAGAGAATCCCATGAAACTTGATACATTGGCTGCTGATAGACTCTAATATTTTCGAAAAATTTTGAATTCTTCGATTGGTCTGCTATTTTAATAAGCCTTGAAACTCTTTTTCCTATTTTATAAACCCTAAAAACTATTAATAAATTATTAAAACTAATTTTTATTTAAATTAACTAGTGGAAGGTCAAACCCATTAAGGTCCAAACCAAATACATACCCAAAATTTAAGTTATAGATCAGAATCGTCTCATGATATCATGGTCGTTGACTAAAACGAGAATCACATTTAAGATAATCAATCTCGACCGTTCATCTCGCCTAGATCTAATTTTTAAGTGCCAAATCTCTACCATCTTACCCCAACCCGATAACTCGACTAGCAACTCTATAATCGACCCTATATATACAGTTAGTTTTTTTCAGGACCAATCCCTAACCTTAATTCGTGTCCATTGCAGTCGCAGTATGGCCCCTCCGTGTTCAGCCTCCAACGATCAATCAAGATAACCAAACTCAAAACTAAAAGCACCATTGAGAAGGTGGTGAATATGGTTTAGTAGATAATTAAGCATCATTGAGAATATTATTGGTAAATTAAAATAAGTGTTAGAAATGAGGCAAGAAACAAACACCTGATGTATCTTGGTATCCTCCAAGAGCACTCCAGTCCTGGAACTCTCTCCGACTTTAATATACTATTATGAAAATAATTATACTTACAGCTTTGATCCGAAGACATCATCGACTTCTTATACACGAACTTGGATCCGAAGGGCTCGCCGACTTCCACACAAGCTTTGATCCAAAGGCTTGTGGATTTTAACCTCTTACAAGAATGATTTTGGTATTCTCACAATAATTTGGATATCTCACTCTGCAACTCAATTTAACACTATCTCAAATAGATATTTGGCGAATGAAAGCTCTTGTATATGTGGAGAGGCTTGGAGTGTATGATTTTTAAGTGTATAATCCAAGAATTTTATACTCCAAGAAGTTGAAATGAAAGGGGCTTTAAGTGTTTTAACTAGCACATGCAGAGAAGCTCTCAAAATAGAGCTAATATTGCTGGAGGCGGTATACTGCAGGTATACTGCTTCATCATCAACGACTATATTTTTAAACGTCGAAATATAATTGTTGCACTTTGTGCAGAGAATTTTTGACCCATTCAATATATCATTGGTATACCAACAAGGCAAAAAAGTTACTTGGCAAGTGTCACCCCCCAGAACCAGAATACTGGAGAGCGGAGGACAGACACAGCCAGCTACGTACCTTGAAGTGAATCCCACCTCGCAATACGGTCACGACTGTCTAGATGCATGAGGGTTTACTAGAAGCCATCAGTCTCTTAAGGTCAAGAACAAGCCTAGTGTCTCAATCTCAAGCAAAGAAAGTAAATATAACAAGATGGTAGATCATCAGACATACAAAGTAAGGCGTCCCATACATTACATATTCAGATGATCATGAAACTAGTCATACAAAATGTGAAGACTAGCAAGAGTTTAAGTCATACATGATCAACCCTAGGATTTGTCAATCATATTACAGCTCGTAGGAAGACAGTAAGTAAAGTTACAAACGAGCTAACACTTGCTCGGCGGCTAAACACCTCAAAAGAATATTTTTACAATAGAGTGGGAGAACAAAATGAAATCCACTCATTGCCAGGATTCCTTCTAGTGGTCACCATCTGGCTGGAAAGCTGGAAGATCCTCGGAAGCTGCTCCGAAATCTGGTCATACAAAACCAGCTGGATCAGACCCCAGAAAGAGCAAGTGCCACAAAGGAGGCTTCACTTAAGAACTAAAACCAGCATATTAGCACATAAAATCATAGATAAAATAACATGAGACATGAGTTAGAAAAAACAGGATGATAAACGATAAGATAACTAAAGGATTATTCCGGTAACCAGGTTACAATCCGTAAACCAAACAAGGACCGGGGTTGTAACCCTTCGCCTGAACAGAACTTAGTCTCTAACCAATTATCGATAAGTAAATCATATACAAGCATGTCCAGAGATAGCCATGTACTGGATCTCGACAAGACTAGACAAGATAGGACCCCATCTAATCATTCACGGCCAAGCAAGAGTACGGGTTGATAGTTAACTAGCTAGGGTTATCACAAGCCTAGTTACTAGCAAGATGCAATGAGATATTCCTACGGCCACAAGCCCTGCAGACCATCCAGGTTATCCAGACGTAAGGTTCATGTTAAGAGTTGTCTTGACTTGTTAGGTGACTTAGATGCAACACATGACAGTGTGCATAGTAATCGTTTCATGTAGCCCTACATAGCAGTGAGCTGGAAATGTGCCCTACTCATCGGCAGGCTACAAGTCTATTAGAAAGGCGCCCAGATAACGGGATTACTTGTAGCTAATATATCTCTCTATTTGAACTACTTGATCAATCTAGTCATTAACCTAGTCAGATTTAGCATGAATCCCTGACCGTGGTAACCAGGGATACAAGTCCTAGACATGATGCGAGACAAGACTGGTAGCTTATACAAGCACATTCAATACAATCACCCACGGTGTCAAGATAAGGATTTGCTATCATGTCCAGTTAGTTGTCACAACAACATTCATGAGTTACATGTCAAGATTACTTGTCAGGGGTGCACCACAACGGGTCACCATCATGTAATGGCATGTCATGTTCTTATCTGGAGTGCGCCACGACGGGCCACTATCATGATGTACTACTTGTACTTGTTACTTGTTAGGAGCGCGCCACAACGGGCTGCCATCATGGTTCATTACATGTCATTCATCATTTCGTGTTTATATATCATGGTTATGATCATATAGCATATCATTATGTAAGCAGAAAAGAGACATGATCCTGAGTGCACCCTAACGGGCCACCGTTTAAGAAAGAAAGCATGGCATAGAGCATGTAGTAAAATAAGGTTGAAAAAAACATGGCACTTATAAAGAATTCAAAAAAATGGCATATCAAGAGAAACAAATACTGCTTAGCATAAAACAATGATCAATTCGTGCTAGTGTGCCATACATGGGAAAATCGTGCCATGCCATACTGTGCCAAGCCATGCCTTGCCATGCCATGTCATGCCATGCCAAGTCGTGTCGTGTCAAGTCGTGCCGCGAAAGTCGCACCGCGAAAGTCACATCGCAAAAGTCATACCGTGACTAGTCGTGCCAAATCGAGCTAAGTCATGCCAATCCGTGCCACGGCTAGCACGGGCTAGGTTGT
Organism: Iris pallida; assembly: GCA_029216955.1. Lineage (NCBI taxonomy): Eukaryota > Viridiplantae > Streptophyta > Magnoliopsida > Asparagales > Iridaceae > Iris > Iris pallida. The sequence continues at coordinate 9,245,626 of JANAVB010031219.1, forward strand.
GACGAGCCGTGCCATGCCAGGCCGTGGCTCGCACGTGTTGAGTCGTGTCACAAAGACCAATCATGAGAAAACATCACAAAACCACAAGTCGTGGAGAGCAAAATGGCAAAAGACATGAAAATCCTAAAAAGGGGGCCTGTCCCCTGCACTATGCGCCCAAAGGAGTACAGTATGCTCCCACTACCAGTGGCTATGCGCCCAAGGCATGGGTAGGGGACCCCTTATGTGCCCACTAAAGAAGTTCTCTAAGTTTCAAATCCAAGAAAATTGACTAAGGATCAAAAAGGTGAAGAAAGGTACTGAAAATCATGCGTTCGATGCGCCCACATGAGGCTATGCGCCCACATGAAGGTCCTATGCGCCCACATGGTGGCTTATGCACCCATATGAGGGGAAGAACTGCTTTGGGCGCATAACAATGTCTATGCGCCCAAGCACTGCACTGTTCTTCTTCTCGAAAATTCCGAGAAGAAGAACTCGGCTTCCGAACTCCGCCAAATCTTCATCCGGTGTCCGTTTTCGGACTTCCTTAGGTCGATTTGGGGTAGAACAAAATTCTCTACGACATGGAAGCATCAAATCATGCAAAAGAATAAGTTTAATAGATCAAGACTCCAAAAATATGAAAATAGCTATTTCCTAGATCTACAAAAACCTATGCATCAAAATAAAAATCTTTAAGTTCTAAAGTGGTAGAGAATCATGCTAGGAAGCCATTGGAACCATCAAAATAGGTTCTTGAGTGAGAGCAAGGTGCACTTGCCTTTGGAGGGGGAGAGGTTTTTAATGGAGGAGGAGAAGAAGAAGAAGTTATGGAGAGTAATCACTACCAAAATAAGTTATATTACCGACGTAATTAGCGACGTTTTAAGAAAACGTCGCAGGAAAAAAATAATTTAGCGACATTTTTTTATAACGTCGCAAGACGTCATTATTAGCGACTGACAGCGACGTTCTACGACGTATTTAAACTACGTTTGCGTTTTAAAGAGCTCACGTCGCGTATAAGTCGGTAAACGTCGCTAATATTAGTGATATTAGCGACGTTTACCGACGTATTTATTACTTCATCGCTAATATCACTGATATTAGCGACGTTTACCGACGTTCTAATATGACGTCGCTAAATTGAAAATATAGGTCAGGTTCGAGTTTTCATTCCCTCCATTATTTTTGCCCCCAAATTTTTTTCATCCTTCCCCCCCCGACCCCGATCCGGCGACCCCCACCCCCTCGGCCCCCGACCGACCGCCCTCGGCGACCCCCACCGACCTCGGTGACCCCAACCCCCTTGGCGACCCCTCTCCTCTCCCCAACCCCCCTCCCCCCATCAGCTCTTCGACCCCCTCCTTCGGTGATCGCCGCTCCCCGACCCCCTCCTTCGGTGACCGCCGCTCCCCGACCCCCTGCTCCAGAGACCGTCGACCCCCTCCTCTCTTTTGCCATCGCCGCGCCCGATCCCTCGTTCGAACGTCCCTTCCGTTCGCCAGAGCCAGCTCTAGCCACCTCCACTGCCGCTCCCCCTCACCGTCGCTGCTCCCCTCGCCGTTGCCCCTCCCCTCCTGCCATGGTTGATCAGGTAAACCCTAACCGGCTCGTATACACACGGATACAACACTTTGACACATGACACAACACTTTGACACACACACACACTTTGACACATGACACAACACTGACGTGCACACACTATGTCACCTATGTGCTCAAATTTTGACTAAATTAGGGTATTCTAGATATAAGATAAATAATATGCTAAATTACTATCCAAACTTTATTCTCATATTGATACATAATATTCACAAATACCCTAGTTATAGACATTACTATTGGTGTTATTGGACTTCCAGCTTAGCTTAGCCCATTAAGCCCTAACCCATATCTTATACTTAGTACATGATTATGCAGAGTAACTCCTCTAATATGACTCATGCAGAGTCACAGTCTTTCTACTGAAGCTAACTCATACAAATATCTATCTTCTTTCACAGTTTAGTTAGTCTACATCTAACACCAACTGTTTGGCCCTCCACATACTAATATGGTTGTCTGAAATAAATCCAACTACCTAATGTTGATTCACCACTTCATAAACCATTCCAAACATCATTCCTGCTGTTAACATTAGTGCAACCTGTCTAGGTGAGTACTCAATTGGAAACATTAAATGCTTACTCTCAGCTAAGGTTAACATCATTAATTTGACATAGAGAAGGATTCAGTTATGATACTTGACCATAGTGTTAGAGTCTTAATTGTAAATGATCACTTGCAAGAACCTACCTCTATCCACTTCAATATATGCAACCTAACATTCTAAACCAACTGATTTGCCAACATCTGATTCAATATGCCTAGGACTATAAGTCCAAAAGTTCTTTTAGTAATACTCTATACTTGACTTATAAAGTTATGTTAATATAAAGTTGACTCGGTTTAGCTTAGATACAATATAGCTAGATACATAATATATAGACTAATATCCTAAAACTTGACTTATACGACTTAGAAATGGCTAGTTTGACCAAGTTGGACTAGTTTAGCTTAGAGTTGACTCGGTTGGACTATACATAATATATAGACTAATATCCTAAAACTTGACTTATACAACTCAGCCTTTGAGTGATATGCTGCCGCGATCGCTGCACCGATGAAGGAGGGGGTCACTGAGGGGGGAGGGGGTCGCCGAGGGGGAGGAGCTCGTAGAGGGGGAAGAAGGCGAGAGAACAAAAATTTTGGATGAAAAAATGAAATCGATCGAGCAGCCAACCCTATATGAAATATTATAGCGACGTCCTTATGTAGATACGGGTGATATGCCACCGCGATAATCTCTGACCACCGCATGCACAAACACGCAAAATAAAAGTTAGCAATGCGAAAAAAGATGACAGATAATCTCTGACCATTTAACGTAAAATGTCATGTGTACATATACTGCGGAAAGTGTAGACCGCATGAACTGACAAACGAGAATTTGGGGATCAAAGTTGTAACAAGTAAAGTTGTGTTTTGGATATGTTCTATTATTGTTAAGCTCTTTGTGCACAAAGCAAGATATAACGAATGCAGAACATCTCTCGAGTTTACGACTCTTGTATGCTCTATACTTGAGTTACGAACTCGATATTTGTTCTGTATTCTCTATTTATAGCTTGCTTTGTGAACAAAGAGCTTGCAAGAGTTCTTTTTCCAAAGCACAACTTGACTTATTCCAGCTTTGAGACCCTCATTTTTGTGCGTCATCAGTTTATGTCGGTCTTCACTTTCCCCAGTACCTTTCTCCAATTAACTCTATCCCTTGGTTGAGCTACTATTTCAAAGCTTTGACACTTGCATATCATTCACTACCTTGATGTATCTATCTTACAGAATTATGGAGCTGAATTACTATATACGAAATCGTACTTGGATGTACAACCGTCATCCTGATGACATGTACGGTGTACGGGATAAATTTATAGAAGGTGTACACCAGTTCCTGCAGTTTGCCAAGGCGTTCCCTCAGTATATGGACGGTACCAAAATTAAGTGTCCGTGTGTGAGATATCGCAACTTAAAATATCATCCAGAAGTGGATGTCACGTATCATTTATACTCGAAGGATTTTATGCCAAATTACTATCAGTGGAGCAAGCACAGAGAACTTGTGTCTTTAGCATCGGAGTACAAGCCTTATGTGGATGTCCACAACAACGCTCCTTACGACGATGGGTTGGTAAACATGGCTTTTGACGCGGCCGGGCCTATTTTCGATCCGGATGATCATGATGCACCTGAGAAGGCACCGAACCCCGATGCTGCACAGTTCATGGAGTTGTTGGAGAATACAAGGACTCTATTATATCCTGGTTGTGAGGATCATTCACCGTTGGAGGTGGTTACAAGATTGTTGAGCATCAAGTACGATTTTAAAATGTCGCAAGATTGCTACAACAGTCTTATAGAGTTGCTTATAGAAATATTGCCTAAGGGTACGAAGTTGCCTAAAGACTTCTACCGGTCTAAGAGGATGGTTAGATCGCTCTGGATGGGATACGAAAAAATTGATACCTGTCGCAATGGGTGCACGTTGTACTATAAAGACGACAAGGATGAAGACGCCTGCAGATTTTGTGGTGTCGATCGCTACAAGGCATGTGGTAGAGAAAAGTCTGTCGGTGCCAGGAAGCCTACCTCTTCGATGCACTACTTGTCGTTGACGCCGCGGTTGCAGCGGTTGTTTATGGTGAAGGAAACTGCAGAAAATATGAGTTGGCATAAGCGGGAACATACCAAAAGAGTGTTGGATCACCCATATGATGGAGAAGCATGGAAGCGCTTTGATCGAGAGTATCCAAATTTTGCTTCTGATCTGCGTAATGTCAGATTGGGTCTCTGCTCTGACGGTTTTACCCCATTCGGACTTTCGGGATCCCAGTATTCGTGTTGGCCTGTGATCGTCACCCCGTACAATCTACCGTCTTGGATGTGCATGAAGACTCCGTATATGTTCCTCACCGTTATTATCCCAGGTCCGAACAATCCGAAAAGGAACATCGATGTGTATTTACAGCCATTGATTGATGAGTTGAATCATCTGTGGGAAGTAGGTTCCAACACGTACGATGTATCTAGAAAATAAAATTTCCAGATGCGGGTAGCACTTATGTGGACCATCAACGATTTTTTGGCCTATAGAATGTTATCTGGATGGAGCATGCATGGTCGTCTTTCATGTTCGTATTGCATGGACAGCACTAAGGCTTTCCATTTGAAATACGGAGGCAAACCGTGCTTCTTCGATTGTCATCGATAATTCCTGCCGAAGGATCATCCGTACCGGAGGAACATGAATACTTTTCGTGCTGGCGTTGTGGAGAAGGCTAATCCCTCGCCAAGGTATCCCAGATACACGATATGGGAAGAGGTAAAAGATTTACTAAGAGCTATTGAGCAGCCAGCTATGGGCTACAAGTGTGACGGATTTGGTCGCACTCATAACTGGACGAAGAGGAGTATATTCTGGGATCTTCCATATTGGAGTACCAATCTGATTAGACATAACCTTGATGTCATGCATATCGAGAAGAATGTGTTTGACAACATAATTAATACTGTAATAGACGTAAAGGGGAAGATGAAAGACAATCCAAAGGCTAGATTGGACTTGGAAGAAATATGTAGACGTCCTGCATTGCATTTGATAGAGGACGGGAATAGGAAGTTGAAGCAGCCTAAGGCAATTTTTTCACTGGAGAAGGAGAATAAAGTGAGGCTTTGTAGGTGGATTCAAGATCTGAAATTTCCAGATGGGTATGTTTCGAACTTGAGAAGATGCGTCGACCTCAAGGAGAACAAACTGACAGGTATGAAGAGCCATGATTGTCAAGTATTCATGGAGCGGTTAATTCCGATTGCATTTCAGAAATTCTTACCGCAGGCAGTTTGGGATCCATTGACGGAGCTTAGCATATTCTTCAGGGACCTTTGTTCCAAGAAATTGCTCGTTGATCGTCTAAAAAAGCAAGAGAAGGACATTGCAGTAACACTGTACAAGCTAGAGAGGGTGTTCCCTCCTGGATTCTTCGACTCTATGGAGCATTTGTCGATTCATCTTTCCTACAAGGAACGTGTTGGTGGACCCGTCGAATATCGATGGATGTACCCGTTCGAGCGACATTTGAATCACCTAAAAAGAAAGGTAAAAAATAAGGCTCGGGTCGAGGGTTCATTTGTGAAGCCTATATTCTCGAGGAGATTACAAATTTCTACTCCTCCTATTTCAAACCTCATATTGCTACGAATAGAACGAGGGCTCCGAGAAACGATGACGGATATCAAGAATTTAATGATGGAATACTGAAAGTATTCAATGCGTCCGAAAAGCCTTCAGAGAAAATAAAGAAGAGATATTTGAATGACGAAGAGCTAAGGGATGCTCAGTTGTATGTATTACTCAATTGCGATGAGGATGAAGTGGAGAAGCTAGAGGGATAAGTAAGGAATGATGAGTTTACGTCATCTCAATGTAATAGTATAAGCTATATTATTGTACTAATCGGCGGTTGCTTCATTGTTTTCCAGCACATATAATGATGAGTTGAGGCTGGTTAGACCCTACCTAACAGACGAAGTATTAGAACAAGAAATGAGACATCATTTTCCTTCTTGGTTGAGCGAATATGTAAGTAGCTCGGTAATTACTGGCCACTTCTAATGCAACTGCGTAATAAATAACTTATTATCTCTTCTTTGATATTCAGGTCGATCGTCTAATTTCACCCGAGATTGAATTAATTAGAACTCTTGCCAATGGACCAATTACTTTTGTTAAAATATGGCCAAGTTACTGTGTCAATGGCTTTCGGTTCAAGTCGACAAATGCTCCGATCAGAGACAGCTTCCTGGATCTTGATTCTACGAAAAACAGTTGTTTGTGTATCAAGTCTTCGAACTACAAAGACGTCGATCCAGAAAATAATTTCTTTGGCATCTTGCGAGAGATTGTGGAGTTGTCATATAATAATGGCAGAGAACCTGCAAAGATCGTATTGTTCAAGTGTGAATGGTTTGATCCGATTGAAAATCAAGGTTGGAAAATTGACAAGCATGGTCTTGTGGATATAAACTACAAGCGTAGATATCAAGGCTACGAACCGTTTATCCTAGCAACTCAGGCTCAGCTCGTGTACTTCACAGCTTATCCGAGACGGGAAGCAACAAAGTCTGACTGGTGGGCAGTATGCAAGACTAAAGCTAGAGATACTTTTGATGTTGACGAAAAAGCTTACCAGGAGGACGAGCTACCTCTTGTAACCAATATTGTCAATATGGACTCCACGGAAGTTACGCATTACACGACACATAATATAGAAGATGTAGAATTATCCGAAGAGAAAGACGAAGCCGACGAAGAGGAAGATAAAAGTGAAGATGAGGAGGAAGAGGAAGATGAGGTCGAGGAAGACGAACAAGATGATTATTCTGAAGATGATTGAGAGAGATATACTTATCTGAACTTAGATGTTTCTTCTAGAATATATTATCTGGACTTAGATGTTTATTGTAGAATGTATCATCATATGTTATCTTGGTTATTATCTTGTCTTTGTTGTACTTTCACATTTCTAGTCTCTATTATTTGTTGTATTATTATATGCTGTTATCAGGTATGGAAGGTCGTCGCGGATCGTTCCGAAAAGGGGGACAACGAGGTCATGATCCTCCGGTACTTCCTACAGGTACTGCTAGAGGATGGGATTTTCCTTCGGTACCTCCTACTAGTACCGGCTCTGGATCCTCGTCGTCGATTACTCCGACATATCGGACAGTAGCTGGGCCTGCTGGGACGACGTCACGTGGCATATCTCCTGGACGAGTAGTTCCAGGCCTAATGAGAGTGCTCGCCCGTCTAGCATTCCTGCTGCTGATACGACGATGGAGACGGATGAGCAGGTGGCGGAGGCTACACCGACGGCCGAGGCGGCTGCACCGACGGCTGACCAGCATCATGCAGATGATGCGTGCGCACCTCCGGAGGAGAGAAGGACGGAGATCTGGGCCGACGGTACAAAGTAGGTGTTTTGGTTTATAATTTTTTTTTCTGTTTTTATCATAAATTAACTTTTTTCATGAATATAATATGTCTGTATAGATATCGTCCCCCAGAGGTACAGAGACGCCTAGGCCACATGCTGAGGCATAATTATGGTGGTCCTTGGATTAACTACTCTGATGCTCCAGACGAAAGGAAGAACTACTGGTTTACGCGCTTCAAGGTTAAAATAGATTTGCTTTTAATATAAATCATATAATTAATTTATATTATATATAACTGATAAATATTTGGTTTGCGCTCTTCTAGGATATGTTTTTCTATCTACCATACCGGGCCGAGCTTATCGAGGGAATGTTTTCTGCCATCGCTGCCAAGCTGATCCGTGACGCTATTAATGATCAGAAGGATCGTGATCGTGTCAGAAAGCCGATCCAAGGTTGGATCACCCCTGATCAGTAGAATGCGATGAAGGCTCGATTCAACGAGCCAAGGTACAAGGAGAAGTCGGAAAAGGCCAAGGCGGCTAGGCAACATGCCTCGAAGTGGTACGGTGGGTCGATTCCGATGACGGAACATTTCCGTCGTCTGGTATGTCTTTCTCTTTTAGAAATATTATTTTAATACAAATCCGATAAATTATTACTAAGATAATATATTTAATTACATGTAAGGAAGGTCGGTAACGCGACATGGTGACCGTCTTCCTGGCCACCCATCGGAAGGGAGAAGGCCTTATTGACGAGAGGGCCGAGCAGACCTATGTAAGTATTACAATACGTTATCTTAATTTAATACTTCTTGTCAATTTTAATATAACTTAATAAATATGATGCAAATAAATATTCATGTAGTTAGTAATAATAAGTACTTTAATTAGAAATTAGAAATTATAGAGTACTATCCATACTCTCTAGGCCGAGTAACAGAGGCTGCGGGAACGGGCGGCTGCTAGTGCACCTAATGCAGGAGAGGCCGGTACTTCCTCGCAGCCCACTCAAGCTCCGTCGGTGGACGAGCTGTGGATGACCGCCGCTGGTGGACTCCATAGTGGTACGTACTATAGTATGGGATCCTATGGCGCCCTAGTTGCGACCCAGTCCTCTAGGGCATCTCCTGCTAGTGTGCATGGTCCACAGCCGTCCCAGGAGTCTGCCCGAGTCCACCAGATGATGGAGTCTCTCCGTGACGACCTGCTACGACGGATCGAGGAGCAGTCTCAGCACCCTACGGACGATCCTGTGCTGCTAGCACGATTGGATGCACTCGACCGCGGCATTATGGAGCTCATGGAGACGACTGAGAGGAAAGAGCGCAATGTTGGAGGGTTAGAGCGCACGGTGACGGAGCTGCAGACAGCACAGGTGACCATGACCGGTAGGCTGAAATTGGTGACGGATTCGATGGTCCAGAGCAGTGATAGACTGTTATCTACTATGGATTCATACAACCAGCGACTTACAGCGTTGAAGTGTGCTGGTCCTCCGGGTGCGCCTTCATCGTCGTCGACTCCGCCGCCTCCACCGCCTTCTTCATCGATACCGACTTCACCGACGTCACTGCTTGCTCCATCGGTATCGATTTCACTTGAGGAGTATGAGTTGTTCTTATCCCTTCGTCGCGGCGGTGCCCCTCCTGCACCAGATCCCTAGTAGTCCTAGTTAGGACTGTTTGTTTGTGTTTGTTTGATCCTTTGTTTGTGACTTGGATATTTGTTAGTTGTGTAGACTTGGATGTTTGGATCCTATTTATTGGATCCTATTCTATTTGTTGGTTGTGTGTAGACTTTGGTTATTTGGTTGTAGACTTTGTTGTTTGGTGTAGACTTGGTTATTTGGATACTTGTTGGTTGTACCTATTCTATTTGTTGGATCCTATTCTATTTGTTGGATCCTATTCTATTTGTTGCCTGCTACATTGTGTTATACTGTTGTTTATGTTATTATTCGTTTCAATTGGATGTTAATGTGCTTCTGTGGTTTACGTTTACCGGTGTTAAGTGTTCCACCGAAGGGGTCGGCGAACCCAGGGAGAAAAGGATATCTGTTATACTGTGTCTTTATGGTTATCTTTTTAAACTGCAGTGAGAAAAGGACATTCTGTATTTTATTTTATTTATTTTTTTTGCAGATTTATCGACGTTTACCGACGTCCACCGACGTACGTTTGCGTCGGTAAACGTCGGTAAATCTGCAAAATTTTCCAGGGTACTGACGTTTACCGACGTCCTTATACGTCGGAGACCGTCGGTAAAAGTCGGTGAACGTCGGTAATAATCCCAGGAATTACCGATATTTAGTGACATAATAGTCGTCGCCAATCCACCGACGTAACGACGGTAAACGTCAGCAAATTCTCAGTATTTTACCGACGTTTTGCGACATTTTCAACGACGTTAATTCACCGACTAAACGACGGTAAACGTCGGTAAGTTCCCAGGATTTTACTGAAGTGTAGCGACTTTCAACACGTCACTAATCCACCGACGAAACGACGGTAGACGTCGGTAATATCCCAGGATATACCGACATAATCATACGTCGGTGAACGTCGGTATTTGCGACGTTCGGTGACGTTTTAAAGATCAGCGACTTACGTTTCTGTGACAAGTCCAAAACGTCGGTAATTGCGTCGGTAAATATTTTTAGCGACGTCATTTGTCGTTTTAGCGACGTCTTTAGGCGTCGCTAAAATGACTTATTATGGTAGTGAATGAAGAGAGAGAAAAGTAGGTGGGGTTTATAAATGGGGATGGTGGTAGGTAGGGGGTTAACATGTTGAACCAAAAATAACCAAGCCAAACCAATAATGAACCAAGTTAAACCATGATGAACCTAAACAAAAATCAGCTAGCAAGATAAGACAAGTAGAAATACTGGACAGGATCTCGTACATATATACTGGAAATACGTATACGGAAAACGGAGGTGACAACTCTACCCATCTTAAAAAAATTTCGTCCTCGGAATTTAATCAAGGGGCTAGAGATATCAAGCAAGCTATACTAGTCACAGGCAATTATAACTAAGCAATCAATCAAACAATCATTCATGCAAGCAAGGAAGTTGGAGGCATAAGGCATAAGGAAGACATTATACCTTACGAGTGAAACAGGTCGGGATATCGCGATCGGATATCATCCTCACGCTCTTACGTTGACTCACCCAAAGAGTGATGATCCCAAGCAACACGGACTAACTTGATAGTCTTATTCTTGAGTATCTTCTCTCTTCGGTCTAATATGGATACGGGTCTCTCCTCATACGAAAGGTTGGTACCAACAACCAATTCTGAATGATCAAGGACATGACTCGGATCTAGGATATACCGTCGTAATTGGGATACATAGAAGACATCATGTACCTCACGTAACGACGACAGAAGAGCGAGACGATAGGACACATCACCTACTTGCTCCAGGATGTCGAACGGTCCTATATACCTAGGACTAAGCTTTTTCTGCACACCGAAATGAATGACGTCACGGGTAGACGAGATCCTAAGGAATACATGGTCGCCGACAGAAAATTCAAGGAGATGTCGATAAAAATCGGCCCAATGATGCTGGCGATCTTGAGCAACTCGAAGATGATCCCGGACTTGTCTGACCACCTCAATAGTTCGCATCACCATCTCTGGTCCAAGCATTTATCTCTCACCGATATTATCCCAGGCTAAAGGAGATCTGCACTTCCTGCCGTAGAAGGCTTCAAAGGGCGCCATCTGGATACTGGCCTGGAAACAGTTATTATAGGAGAACTCTACGAGATGCAGGTGATCTTCCCACGGACTACCGAAGTCGATTGTACATGACCGCAATATATCTTCAAGAGTCTGGATCGTTCGTTCTGACTGACCATCTGTCTGTGGATGATAGGCTGAACTGAACTTGAGACGAGTCCCCAAACTTTCTTGAAGACTTTGCCAAAAGTGCGAGGTGAATCTCGAATCTCTGTCGGACACAATACTGACTGGCACTCCATATAATCTGACTATCTGCCTGAGGTACATCTCTGCAAGCTGATCCGTCGACTGACCGATTCTGAAAGGGATAAAATGAGCCACCTTCGTGAGTCTGTCGACTATAACCCAGATAGCATCTCTCCCAGCTGGGGATCTAGGTAATCCAGTCACAAAATCTATGGTAATGTGCTCCCATTTCCATTCTAGGATCAGTAAAGGTTGAAGAAGTCCAGCTGGCCTCTGATGTTCGGCTTTAACTTGCTGACAAATCAAACAACGAGAGACAAACCGGGCTATCTCCCTCTTCATGCCATTCCACCAAAAATGCTGTCGAATATCTCGATACATCTTCATACCACCGGGGTGAATCGAATACTGAAAACTGTGAGCTTCTGCCATGATCTTCTGTCTAATATCTCCACTGGGTACACAAAGATGCCTCCCATGTCAGAGTGTATCATCTTCATGAATACATAACTCTGGTCTTCTTCCTGCGACACATTCTGCCCTAAGCCGCTGAAGCTTAGAATCCGTGGACTGAGCTAACTTGATCCTCTCAACTATACTGGACTGAATTTGCATACTGGCCATCAATGCCACACTGGAAGGAAGAACAACTTCAATACCCATCTTCTGAAGATCTGCTAACAACTCTGGCTGTGCTGTTAGAAAATAAATTCTGGCTCTCCTGCTCAACGCATCTACAACAACGTTGGCCTTCCCAGGATGATACTGCAAGTTGATGTCATAATCCACAAGTAGCTCTATCCATCTTCTCTGACGCATATTGAGGTCCTTCTGTGTAAACACGTACTTAAAAATCTTGTGGTCGGTAAAAATCTCCACCCGATCTCCATATAAATAATGCCTCCAAAGCTTCAATGCAAAAACTACTGCTGCTAACTCCAAGTCATGGGTAGGATAATTTCTCTCATGGTCACGAAGCTGACGTGACGCATAAGCGACTACCTTACCATGCAGCATCAATACGCATCCCAATCCTCTGCCTGAAGCATCACAATAAACTAAAAATCCTCCAGTCCCATCGGGAAGAGTGAGAATGGGGGCCGTCGTCAATCTATGCTTCAACTTCTCGAATGAACTCTGACACTCTGCTTTCCAAGCAAACTGCACATTCTTACGGGTCAACTGCGTCAGTGGCGCTGAAATCCGAGCAAAGTTTGACACAAACCGACGGTAATAACCAGCCAATCCAAGAAAACTCCAAACTTCTGTGACAGTGCTAGGTTCTGGGGGTCCACTTTCACTCCACCTCTGGTGATGATGTGACCCAAGTACGAGAAACGATCCAACCAAAACTTGCACTTACTGAACTTCGCATACAACTGGTGCTCCCTGGGAATCTGAAGAACCATGCGAAGATGCTGCTCATGCTCCGCCTCACTCTTGCTATAGACTAAGATGTCGTCTATAAACACTATCACGAACTGGTCCAAATAGGGCATGAAGATACGATTCATGAGGTCCATGAATACGGCTGGCGCATTGGTCGCTCCAAATGGCATAACAAGGAACTCCCAATGTCCATACCTCGATCTGAATGCTATCTTCGGGATGTCCTGCTTTTCGACTCTGATCTGATGGTACCTTGACCGCAAGTCAATCTTCAAAAATACAGTCGCTCCCTTGAGCTGATCAAATAAGTCATCTATTCTTGGTAGAGGATATCTGTTCTTGATTGTTACAGAGTTTAAGGTACGATAATCAACACATAATCTTGACGTACCATCCTTCTTTTTCACAAGAAGCATCGGGGCTCCCCAAGGTGATCTGCTAGCACGAATGAATCCCTTGGTTCTAAGTTCTTCAATCATCTTTTACAAGATCTCCAGTTCTGAAGGCGCCATCCTATAGACTCTCTCTGACACTGGTGCTGATCCGGGAATCAAATCAATGCTGAACTTGATCTCTCTCTGGGGCATGCCTGGAAGTTCTTCGGGACATACGTCAGGAAACTCTTCTACAACTCTGGGAAACTGAACTACGACTGCCATCCGCAACGCTAGAGAAGAAGGTTCTACTCTGCCTCAAAAAAATAAAAAATCTGGCTCGCCAGGAATACTAAAAATAATTTTGCCGATATAGCAATCTATTCTAGCATACTGGTCCCCCAACCAATCCATCCCTAGGACCACATCATAATCGGCCATCGAAAACTCTATCAACCTAGCGGAAAACTCTCTACCGCTAACTAGGATTCGACACGAGGAAAACACTCTATCTACTCCCACAAGACCGTTACCAGTAAGTATATTGAGCTTTACTGATAATGACTCAGGCTCCAGTCCTATCCGTATCGCAAATCGTGCAGACATAAATGAATGCGATGCACCCGAATCAAATAATACTGATACAGGAAAAGAATTAACGAGAATGGTACCTGCCACCACCTCACCCGATGCCAACTCCTCTTCTACGGTCAAAGCCATCGCTTGACCTTGCCCTCTAGGTGCTGGTCCCCTCTACTGGAAACCTTTCTGGCAGTTTTGAATCTGAGCTTGGACCTGGGTATACTGCTACGGCCTCTGCTGCTGGAATGCTTGGGCATGAGGCGGCAATGGCCTCGGAGGCTGGTACTGCTGCTGCTGCACTGGTGCTGGTCCCCTCACCGAGGGACTAGTCTGGGCCGATGAGGATGAACCGGCTCTCTGTGGGCAGGACCCTATCATGTGATCCGATGCTCCGTAAGCCAAACACAATCCTTGTGCTCGATGACATTCTGATACTATATGCCCTGGCTTTCCACAAAGAGTGCAGCCCATTATGGAAGACTACCTCTGCTTCTACTGATGAGGGTACGTCAGAGTCGAATGCTGAACCGACGTAACTGATGCTGCCCTCCTCGGAGCTCTGATGGTCGAGGCCCTAGCTGTCGGGGCTGGGGCTGAAGACTGGTTCATCTGACCATGGGACCGCTTTCGCCCGCCAGTTTTGTCTATAATCCTCTGAGAAGTGTACTCATGCCTCTTCGCTGCTCGCAAGACGGCATCAAAAGTCTGATACTCAAACTGCTCCATTTCTAGAATAATCTCTAGGTGGAGTCCTTTATGGAACCGCTGCGCTCGATCGAACTCGGTTGCCACCAAGATGGGAGCAAACTGACTCAGTCTTGAAAACTCGGTCGCATATCCATCGACCATCCTGCTCATCTGTCTGAGATTGGTGAACCTCGTTTGTAGGTCGTACCGAGCTACAGTATCGAAGTACTTGATCTGAAACTTATCGCTGAATACCGCCCATGGAACAGGCGTCGTTAACCCAACTGCTACCATCGCCCACCAGGTACGGGCTAGGTCCAATAACTGCAAGTGCACCACAGCTACCTTCTCTCCTTCTAGAGTCTTGGCTGCATCCAAGATAATCTCGATGTCCTGGAGCCACGCATCAGCTGCAATAGCGTCCTCACTACCGTCGAAGAAGGGAAGGTTCAATCGCTTAAAATTGCTAGCCGTACTCTACCCTTGATAACCAACACGACCCATGGCATCATGTACTGCCTGGTGCAGGACATCGCTCCGACGATCTTGAGATGCAAGCAATGTCCTGATGAGACCCACTAAGGTGCCATCGTCAGGCTCTAAAGGCTGGACTGGCCGAACTGGTGGCTCTTGACCCCCAGTAGGCATGACTCTGGAGGCTACTCCAGAATGCTGGGCTTGATCTCCAGGTTGCTGCTGGTCCACGGGAGGTGCTCCGCCTTACTGATCGGTAGGACCAGGAACAATGTCGCTGAAGAAACGACATAGGGAACAATAAGGAAGGACCATGATAGATCAAGGATATAAATATGTGATCAGATCATGATTTTAGGAAGATTAGGAGACACGAGTAGAGATCAAGGGCGAGTGCTGATTGAGACATCTATCCGGTAAAACCCTCACACATCTTGATTTTCAAGACCTGCATGGACCACCACTTAAACCGTGTCACGTCCCAGAACCAGAATACTGGAGAGCGGGGGACAGACACAGCCAACTACGTATATTAAAGTGAATCCCACCTTGCAATACGGTCACGGCTGTCTTGATGCATGAGGGTTTACTACAAGCCATCATTTTCTTAAGGTCAAGAATAAGCCTAGTGTCTCAATCTCGAGCAAAGCAAGTAAATGTAACAAGATGGTAGATTATCAGACATACACAGTAAGGCGTCCCATACATTACATATTCAGATGATTATGAAGCTAGTCATACAAAATGTAAAGACTAGTAAGAGTTTAAGTCATACATGATCAACCCTAGGATTTGTCAATCATGTTACAGCCCGTAGGCAGACAGTAAGTAAAGTTGCAAACGAGCTAACTCTTGCTCGGCGGCTAAATGCCTCAAAAGAATATTTTTACAATAGAGTGGGAGAGCAAAATGAAACCCACTCGTTGCCAGAATTTTTTCTAGTGGTCACCATCTGGCAGGAAAGTTGGAAGATCCTCGGAAGCTGCTCCGAAATCTGGCCATACAAAACCAGCTGGGTCAGACCCCAGAAAGAGCAAGTGCCACAAAGGAGGCTTCACTTGAGAACTAAAACCAGCATATTAGCATATAAAATCATAGATGAAATAACATGAGACATGAGTTAGAGAAAACAGGATGATAAACGATAAGATAACTAAAGGACTATTTCGGTAACCAGGTTACAACCCGTAAACCAAACAAGGACCGCGGTTGTAACCCTTCGCCTGAACAGAACTTAGTCTCTAACCAATTATCGATAAGTAAAGCATACACAAGCATATCCAGAGATAGCCATGTACTGGGTCTAGACAAGACTAGACAAGATAGGACCCCAGATAGTTAACTAGCTAGGATTATCACAAGCCTAGTTACTAGCAAGATGCAATGAGATATTCCTACGGCCACAAGCCCTGCAGATCATCCAGGTTATCCAGACGCAAGGTTCATGTTAAGAGTTGTCTTGACTTGTTAGGTGACTTGGATGTAACACATGACAGTGTGCATATAAATCATTTCATGTAGTGTCCTACATAACAGTGAGCTGGAAATGTGCTCTACTCGTCAGCAGGCTACAAGTCCATCAGGAAGGCACCCAGATAACAGGATTGCTTATAGCCGAAATATCTCTCTATATGAACTACTTGATCAATCTAGTCATTAACCTAGTCAAATTTAGCATGAATTCCTGACCGTGGTAACCAGGGATACAAGTTCTAGACATGATGCGAGACAAGACTGGTAGCTTATACAAGCACATTCAATACAATCACCGACGGTGTCAAGATGAGGATTTGCTAGCATGTCCAGTTAGCTGTCGCAACAACGTTCATGAGATACATGCCAAGATTACTTGTCTGGGATGCACTACAACGGGTCACCATCATGTAATGGCATGTCATGTTCCTGTTTGGAGTACGCCACGACGGGCCACTATCATGATGTACTACTTGTAATTGTTACTTGTTAGGAGCACGCCACAACGGGCCGCCATCATGGTTCATTACATGTCATTTATTATTTCGTGTTCATATATCATGGTTATGATCATATAGCAAATCATTATGTAAGCAAAAAAGAGACATGATCCTGAGTGCACCCTAACGGGCCACCGTTTAAGAAAGAAAGCATGGCATAGAGCATGTAGTACAATAAGGCTGAAAAGAACATAGCACTTATAAAGAATCCGAAAGAATGGCATATCAAAAGAAACAAATACTGCTTAGCATAAAACAATGATCAATCCGTGCTAGTGTGCCATACATAGGAAAATCGTGCCATGCCATACTGTGCCAAGCCATGCCTTGCCATGCCATGCCAATTCGTGTCGTGTCAAGTCATGCTGCGAAAGTCGCACCGCGAAAGTCGCACCGCGAAAGTTGTATCGCGAAAGTCATACCGAGACTAGTCGTGCCAAATCGAGCTAAGTCGTGCCAAGCCGTGCCATGGCTAGCACGGGTCAGGATGTGACGAGCCGTGCCATGCCAGGCCATGGCTTGCACGTGTTGAGTCGTGTCACAAAGACCAATCATGAGAAAATATCACAAAATCACAAGTCATGGAGAGCAAAATGGCCAAAGACATGAAAATCCTAAAAAGGGGGCATGTCCCCTGCACTATGCGCCCAAAGGAGGGAAGTATGCATCCACTGCCTGTCACGACCCGCACCTACTGTGAGGGTACGAGTACGTAACAGCGCCCAGCCTACGCCGCAGTGTCGGCGGTAGAACGCTGTTCTAAGTCTCTAACTAACCATCAACTCATGCATTATATAATGTACTCATCATGATCAACTCCGAACGGAGGACAAGTATAAGATATGGTGTATCTCAATCACAGTCTAAGCACGATAAGAAACACAGAATTGTAACTAAGAATTTGAAGACAAAAATAAATACTGAAATAATAATAACATCTGAATAATCTCAAATACATCTCAAGTCTCAATTCTATACAACAAGCTCTAAATAAAAATAAATGTAAGTCTACTAAACTAAATCCCGATCACTCCTGAGTGTCGGGGCCAAAGGTAGCTAAACCATCTCCTGGACAGTAACATGTAGGGCACGTGTCCTCAGGGCAAACATCTGTAAAATTTTCAACAGGTCCAGTCAGGACAAGAATGAGTACAACTTATCAAGAAATCCCAAGTAAATGACAGAGAACTATAAAGTAGTTATAGATAGTTTTATTGATGAATATGGCAGTTTATATATAGGTGATGGTATGGAGAACAGATAAGATACAAGGAAAGTAAGAACTAAAACAAGAGAAGAATGATAGCAATGAAGACTGTAAAATAAATCTAGCTGAACTAAAGTAACATAATAAGTCCAGAATGTAAATATAAGCAAGTGCAAAACCCAAGTAAATCCAGACAACATGAATCTGATACCAGGTGGTTCCAGTACAAGATGAGTCCGGTATAAGGTGAGTCCAGTTGGTGATCAAAGGTTCCAGGGTGAGTCCAGCCTATACTCTAACAGTGTGTTTTAAAATATCGGGATCGACATGTGAACGGCTGTAGGTAATACGGCACACCGCACACTCGGCCAAGTGTGGGATGGCTATCGTTCCAGTATAATTCCAAGGGAGTGGTTCCAGTATTTGGAAATGTTCACATGTCTACTCCAATATTTCCCCGCCCACAAGTACAAGTGAATCCAAAAAACGACACAAGAATCGAGATGAGTCCAGCCAAACATAATGATACCAGCAAAAGATTCCAGAGTGATTCCAGTAGGTGGTTCCAGTAGTGATTCCAGAAGGTGATGCCAGTAGTGATTCCAGAAATAGAGGCCAGATAATATGGTATGTGTGTCGCATACATGAATCCAAAAATATCCAAACGTGTTATAAGAATCACATAAAACTAACTAGAACTGAAGTACAGTAATTGACAAGTAAATGAAAGAACTATCAGAGAATGTACTCGCCTGATACTCTGAAAAGAGTAGTGTAATATCAGATGCCTGCACCAGAGTCACAATGTCCTAAACAGAGCAGTACAGGTTATAATGTGTTTAAAACCAGGTAAATAAAATCTACGATACAATCTACATAATTTCTAGGCCAATCTAGGTCAAAGTCAACTCTAAGTCAACCTGGTCAACTGTCTAGGTCAAACTAGGTCCAAGTCAAACTTGGTCAACTCTGGATCGACCCAAGTCAACTACAATAGTCAAACTAGGTCAATACTAGTCTAGTCAAGTCTCACTAGGCCTACCCAGCCTATTCTAGCAAGCACACTCAATTTCTAGGCTATACAAGCCAACCACACTCCTATACTGGCATTCAAGCCAGAAACACAGGTTTATGAGCCATAGGCTATATGTCTAGGCTAATCACATAGGGATACACCCAAGTGCAGTGTGCCATGCATATAGGCTATAGGCCATATTCACACATATTGTATATTCTACTAAGTTAATATAGTTATCATACACACACACACATATATATATATATATATATATATATATATATATATATATATATATATATATATATATATATATATAGGCTACATTATTATATCAAGTATTTAGATAATATATTTATATATATACATATAGTGAGATAGAGAGGGGGTACATGTGTTTGTGTGTATGTGTGATACCACAATGGGTGATTTGTGACCAAGTGTGAGAGCCATGTGTGTGTAATAGGTTATAGGCATTTTAGGGAAACAAAATGAATCATTATATTGCATGTGTGTGTCAACATGTGAGGGTGTGTGTGGTTAGGGTCATGTGTGAGGAACAAGTGTGATACACATTAGGGTGTGTGATAGGAAAGACATGAAATCAGTGAGAAACTGAGAAACAGTGAGAAAGTGAGTGTAAAACAGTGAGATAAAAGTGTGCAAACAGTGAGAATGTGATGAAAAACAGTGAGTAATGAGTGGGATATGCATGGGTGATAGAGTATGCTAGGCTAGAGTGTGTAGAGGACAATGAGGCCATACTCATGTTGACACAAAACCATTCTCAGATTTTGATAAACTCATGAACACACTTAAAACCATTTAACAGTTCAAAACAGTCCTCTAAATGAAAATCTCAGTAAAACAGTCCCATTCCAAATTCAAACTCACATTTGAATCCCCACACAAACCCAAAACAGTAAAGCAGTGATACCAATCTCAGTTAACTTCTAATTAACCAAATTCTAACTAATATTCCTTAAAATCACTCACACAACATATATACAAATATATATATAGACTCACACAATAAGCCTACAGCTTCCAATACTCTGGTACATAACAAAGAGGACATAAACTTGCAAAGGGTTCGACCATTGTTGCACACTCTCAGAATTCCAATTGTAGCTGATACCAATTCGCAATGGAATTAATACTCAAGAGTATATGAAATGAACTAAAAGTCCAAAAGCTGGACTGAACATACACATGAGTTTCAGCCAACACTGTTGGGACTGAACATTCAAGGCTAGCAATGGCAATGAGGGAAAGAGTGTGTGTACAGGGTCAGGGTGTGTCGAGTGGCACATGCTTGTGTGTGTTTAGGAAAATAGGGAGTGGGGTTCAAGCTAAAACATCAAGCAACATAAGCAATTGAATGTGACAGTGTGGAGATGTGTCCATACCCAGTGATTCTCAGCTGTGACAGTGTGTTCTCAGGAAATTCCTGAGAACAGAGGCTAAAGTGAAAACAGTGGTGATGTGAATATATGAATAAAAACCTGGTGACAGTGTACAGGTGTGTGACAGGGACTGTGTGTGAACATGTGTCTCAGTGTGTGTGTGTGAGAGAGTGCAATGTGTCGAGTGAATCAGTGAATCGAGAGTGTCATCAGGAATTAATACGTGTGAGTGTTTCTCATTCAATTCAGTGAACTAAATTGGACATGGCTATTGACAGTGATACACCAAACCAACTGAGAAAAACTGGCAGTTCATATAGGAAGAATCTCATGTTTTAAATCATCAGTTTTTAGAAAACAAATGCAATTTAACATCTAACCAAACTAAACCAATCTATCACAGGTTTTATATATTGAATCACTCAGGATTCATTTCAGAAATCAATCTCATTTTACATGTGACCTATTTAACATCTAAAACAGTGTATCAACATCCCAGTTTTAAATCTCAACTGAAACTTCAATTGATACATGAACTTTTCATATTCGAAAAATCGATTTAAACTACTGAAATTAACATCAGCTATACATACATGTATAACCTAACTTCTAAACTAAATTAACATTCAATAACAGGAAGAAAGGGTGTAAAATCAACTGATAGTTCAAAAGAACTCAACTGTCAGTGAAGAACACTGTCACAGAAATTCCCAAACATTCGAAACCCAATTTACCATCGAAATTAGCAAACAGGCATATAGGGGTCTTCCTCATGTGTTAACGTGTCTAGGAGGTATGATTCGTGTCCACTAGAGTGGACACGAAGTGTCCAAATAAACAGAACACAGAAAATAATGTATCAATAATCATTTTTACTAATCCTCGTGCACACGTGTCGACCGATCTAGGGGCTCGTATGTGCACCCTAGAGCCTCGTGCTCGTGTCTAGAGTTAGATTAGGAGTAGGGTATGTGTTAACGTGTCTGTATTGTGTCCAAAGTGTGTCGTGTCCGAGTTTCAAAGCTGTGTCAGAGGGTCGAAAATCAGTGTACTGTGCAGTGTGTAAACCAGTGCAGCTCGTGTTTCGTGTCCGACACGGCTCGAAATGTCGTGAAAATTTAGGGTGGTCCTGACAGTGTCTGCCCCCACCCCCGTGCCAATTTGTACGTTACTAAGTGGTGTGTGCAGTGAGAAAACAGTGGGTGATAGCAGGGCAGCCGCACGGGCCTGTGCGCAGTGTCGTGCACGAGTTGCGTATCCAATTTGGACACGTAATGTGCACAAAACCCAACTCAGTCCTCAACAATATTAATGTACACATCAAGAGCTATCCAAATATATAATTTGTTTCAAAAAATAACAACATTCACTCCATAGAGGTATTTCGTCGAACACCTAACATACCATATGACACGTGTCCGATACGGACACCAAACGGACACAAAATTCACCCAAATTTTGGGGACACCTAGGGGACTCCTAGATCTAGCCCTACATGCAAAGAAAACTGAAATTTAAATCAATTTGAGGAGTTTTACCTATAGGTGCAAATAGCAAGAAAAGCTCCAAATGGGGGGTGTTCCTCTTGATGGCCAAATGTTCCAATTGAGCCCAAAACTGAGATTAACCTCCAGAAATATTAAATATACAAAAATTAGAACCTAATGCAAAAGACTAGGATGAAAAAGGAGATCAAATAAATAAATGGGAATTTTTGGAAGGGGAAAGAATACCTCTCTTTTCTCCAAGTGTAGGAATGATAAAAAGAGGCAAGCCCTAATGAACAAGTGTTTAAATAGGGTGGGGATCCCTATGTGGCTGCTCCTAGGTTCAATAATTAGGGTTAGGGTTCACTAAATGGCCCTTGGGCTTAAGTCATGATCAATTAAACCATTGAGTCATAAGTCATTTCATGAATTCACAAGCCATGACTAAAATCCACTAAACCAAATCCCCTCATTCTAAACTATTCTCTAATGACTAAAATAAGTTAACTCAAGTTAGGCTATGGTTACAATAGCTAGGATTAGGTTCTAGACTAGTCTACAAGTCTCTATAAGTCAAAGCTCAAACTAGGAATCACCAATTCATTAAATCACCAAATAATTCAATAAGTCAAAATAACCAAATTACCCCTAGGCTAAAAATAATAATTAATTATCCTAATGACATGGTTAGGCTCTAGGTCATGCAGTCTCTCAGGTTTCACTAGCAGCACATCAAAATCACAAGTCATGACTTAAACCAGTTTTTAAATAATTTAAAAATAATTAAAAATCACCAAAAATCATAATATAAAATAAATATCAATAATTAATAATTATAATTACAAAATTTCAAAATTACCCTCATCTGGAAAACTGGGTGTTACAATCCTACCCACCTTAGAAAAATTTCGTCCTCGAAATTAAAATGATCGTATCCCCACTAGGTCAAACTCCCAGCAAATCAAAGTCGAAGCAACACAATCCTACTGGTATGATTTCACGGTCTCGAATAGGGTAGCTATGCTATCTAGGTAATCACAAGCAATATCCTGGCATGTACTAATGGAATCACACAATAAGATGGAAAGAAGAACAGGAAGACAAACCTGCTAACCCGTCACCCGTAGCGTCGGTCTACTCGACTGTCAGCACAGAAGCCCTGCCCCTCTGGGGTGTATCCCTCTGTTGGTGCGGGGTACGGTGCTGCGCTACAGGTGGCCTAGCTCCTTCTATCTAATCCTTGACACTCAAGTAATATCCATCCTGATATTCCACTCAAATTCTCTAGGGTACCATCTATATGGTATCTATCCTGCAATCTAATAATCATACCCGTCTATCCAGAACCATGTCACCAGAATCCTTGTCACACCAGCAAGTATGGCTGCGAAAATCCATAGAGTCCACAACTAATGTACATACATCTAGAATAATGGTATTTAAAATTTTTGCATTGCCGCTAGCTTGGCTGCGAAAACTTTAAATTTCTACACCCAAGAAATACATCCAAAATCGGACTCTATCTCATCGCCCAACCAACTGATATGGCCGTAGAAGACTCTAGATTCCATGACTGAGGCAACCTAGCCCATAATATTATCTTGGTAGAAAATCAAGTCAATAATGAATACCAAGAATCAAATTTAACGATGAACAAGGAAGACAAACAGATACTGTCAGAATCAAATTTCGAGATAGTTTATAATGAGATTCTCAAGGGTCATCCCAGGAATCGTCTCAAGTAGTCCTAACTGTGATTGAGTACCTCTCCGTTATAGCCTATCTCTCAATTCTATCACAGGCTCGCAGCAGTACAACTAAGTCGCCGTACTACCACGATATCGCACTAATGCGACTCTCGACCTGTATGGGTCACCACTAAAAATGTGTCACGACCCGCACCCACTGTGAGGGTACGAGTACGTAACAGCGCCCAGCCTACGCCGCAGTGTCGGCGGTAGAACGCTGTTCTAAGTCTCTAACTAACCATCAACTCATGCAGTATATAATGTACTCATCATGATCAACTCCGAACGGAGGACAAGTATAAGATATGGTGTATCTCAATCACAGTCTAAGCACGATAAGAAACACAGAATTGTAACTAAGAATTTGAAGACAAAAATAAATACTAAAATAATAACAACATCTGAATAATCTCAAATACATCTCAAGTCTCAATTCTATACAACAAGCTCTAAATGAAAATAAATGCAAGTCTACTAAACTAAATCCCGATCACTCCTGAGTGTCGGGGCCAAAGGTAGCTAAACCATCTCCTGGACAGTAACATGTAGGGCACGTGTCCTCAGGGCAAACATTTGTAAAATTTTCAACAGGTCCAGTCAGGACAGGAACGAGTATAACTCATCAAGAAATCCCAAGTAAATGACAGAGAACTATAAAGCAGTTATAGACAGTTTTATTGATGAATATGGCAGTTTATATACAGGTGATGGTATGGAGAACAGATAAGATACAAAGAAAGTAAGAACTAAAACAAGAGAAGAATGATGGCAATGAAGACTGTAAAATAAATCTAGCTGAACTAAAGTAACATAATAAGTCCAGAATGTAAATATAAGCAAGTACAAAACCCAAGTAAATCTAGACAACATGAATCTGATACCAGGTGGTTCCAGTACAAGATGAGTCCGGTATAAGGTGAGTCCAGTTGGTGATCAAAGGTTCCAGGGTGAGTCCAGCCTATACTCTAACAGTGTGTTTTAAAATATCGGGATCGACATGTGAACGGCTGTAGGTAATACGACACACCGCACACTCGGCCAAGTGTGGGATGGCTATCGTTCCAGTATAATTCCAAGGGAGTGGTTCCAGTATTTGGGAATGTTCACATGTCTACTCCAATATTTCCCCGCCCACAAGTACAAGTGAATCCAGAAAACGACACGAGAATCGAGATGAGTCCAGCCAAACATAATGATACCAGCAAAAGATTCCAGAGTGATTCCAGTAGGTGGTTCCAGTAGTGATTCCAGAAGGTGATGCCAGTAGTGATTCCAGAAATAGAGGCCAGATAATATGGTATGTGTGTCGCATACATGAATTCAAAAATATCCATACGTGTTATAAGAATCACATAAAACTAACTAGAACTGAAGTACAGTAATTGACAAGTAAATGAAAAAACTATCAGAGAATGTACTCGCCTGATACTATGAAAAGAGTAGTGTAATATCAGATGCCTGCACCAGAGTCACAATGTCCTAAACAAAGCAGTACAGGTTATAATGTGTTTAAAACCAGGTAAATAAAATCTACGATGCAATCTACATGATTTCTAGGCCAATTTAGGTCAAAGTCAACTCTAAGTCAACCTGGTCAACTGTTTAGGTCAAACTAGGTCCAAGTCAAACTTGGTCAACTCTGGATCGACCCAAGTCAACTACAATAGTCAAACTAGGTTAATACTAGTCTAGTCAAGTCTTACTAGGCCTACCCAGCCTATTCTAGCAAGCACACTCAATTTTTAGGCTATACAAGCCGACCACACTCCTATACTGGCATTCAAGCCAGAAACACAGGTTTATGAGCCATAGGCTATATGTCTAGGCTAATCACATAGGGATACACCCAAGTGCAATATGCCATGCATATAGGCTATAGGCCATATTCACACATATTGTATATTATACTAAGTTAATATAGTTATCATACACACACACACACACACACACACACACACACACACACACACACACACACACACACACACACACACACACACACACACACATATATATATATATATATATATATATATATATATATATATATATATAGGCTACATTATTATATCAAGTATTTAGATAATATATTTATATATATATATAGTGAGATAGAGAGGGGGTACATGTGTTTGTGTGTATGTGTGATACCACAATGGGTGATTTGTGACCAAGTATGAGAGCCATGTGTGTGTAATAGGTTTTAGGCATTTTAGGGAAACAAAATGAATCATTATATTGCATGTGTGTGTCAACACGTGAGGGTGTGTGTGGTTAGGGTCATGTGTGAGGAACAAGTGTGATACACATTAGGGTGTGTGATAGGAAAGACATGAAATCAGTGAGAAACTGAGAAACAGTGAGAAAGTGAGTGTAAAACAGTGAGATAAAAGTGTGCAAACAGTGAGAATGTGATGAAAAACAGTGAGTAATGAGTGGGATATGCATGGGTGATAGAGTATGCTAGGCTAGAGTGTGTAGAGGACAATGAGGCCAAACTCATGTTGACACAAAACCATTCTCAGATTTTGATAAACTCATGAACACACTTAAAACCATTTAACAGTTCAAAACAGTCCTCTAAATGAAAATCTCAGTAAAACAGTCCCATTCCAAATTCAAACTCAGATTTGAATCCCCACACAAACCCAAAACAGTAAAGCAGTGATACCAATCTCAGTTAACTTCTAATTAACCAAATTCTAACTAATATTCCTTAAACTCACTCACACAACATATATACAAATATATATATATAGACTCACACAATAAGCCTACAGCTTCCAATACTCTGGTACATAACAAAGAGGACATAAACTTGCAAAGGGTCCAACCATTGTTGCACACTCTCAGAATTCCAGTTGTAGCTGATACCAATTCGCAATGGAATTGATACTCAAGTGTATGTGAAATGAACTAAAAGTCCAAAAGCTGGACTGAACATACACATGAGTTTCAGCCAACACTGTTGGGACTGAACATTCAAGGCTAGCAATGGCAATGAGGGAAAGAGTGTGTGTACAGGGTCAGGGTGTGTCGAGTGGCACATGCTTGTGTGTGTTTAGGAAAATAGGGAGTGGGGTTCAAGCTAAAACATCAAGTAACATAAGCAATTGAATGTGACAGTGTGGAGATGTGTCCATACCCAGTGATTCTCAGCTGTGACAGTGTGTTCTCAGGAAATTCCTGAGAACAGAGGCTAAAGTGAAAACAGTGGTGATGTGAATATATGAATAAAAACCTGGTGACAGTGTACAGGTACATGACAGGGACTGTGTGTGAACATGTGTGTCAGTGTGTGTGTGTGAGAGAGTGCAATGTGTCGAGTGAATCAGTGAATCGAGAGTGTCATCAGAAATTAATGCGTGTGAGTGTTTCTCATTCAATTCAGTGAACTAAATTGGACATGGCTATTGACAGTGATACACCAAACCAACTGAGAAAAACTGGCAGTTCATATAGGAAGAATCTCATGTTTTAAATCATCAGTTTTTAGAAAACAAATGCAATTTAACATCTAACCAAACTGAACCAATCTATCACAGGTTTCATATATTGAATCACTCCGGATTCATTTCAGAAATCAATCTCATTTTACATGTGACCTATTTAACATCTAAAACAGTGTATCAACATCCCAGTTTTAAATCTCAACTGAAACTTCAATTGATACATGAACTTTTCATATTCGAAAAACCGATTTAAACTACTAAAATTAACATCAGCTATACATACATGTATAACCTAACTTCTAAACTAAATTAACATTCAATAACAGGGAGAAAGGGTGTAAAATCAACTGATAGTTCAAAAGAACTCAACTGTCAGTGAAGAACACTGTCACAGGAATTCCCAAACATTCGAAACCTAATTTACCATCGAAATTAGCAAACAGGCATATAGGGGTCTTCCTCATGTGTTAACGTGTCTAGGAGGTATGATTTGTGTCCACTAGAGTGGACACGAAGTGTCCAAACGAACAGAACACAGAAAACAATGTATCAGTAATCATTTTTACTAATCCTCGTGCACACGTGTCGATCGATCTAGGGGCTCGTATGTGCACCCTAGAGCCTCGTGCTCGTGTCTAGAGTTAGATTAGGAGTAGGGCTACGTGTTAACGTGTCTGTATTGTGTCCAAAGGGTGTCGTGTCCGAGTTTCAAAGCTGTGTCAGAGGGTCGAAAATCAGTGCACTGTGCAGTGTGTAAACCAGTGCAGCTTGTGTTTCGTGTCCGACACGACTCGAAATATCGTGAAAATTTAGGGTGGTCCTGACAGTGTCTGCCCCCACCCCCGTGCCAATTTGCACGTGACCAAGTGGTGTGTGCAGTGAGAAAACAGTGGGTGATAGCAGGGCAGCCGCATGGGCCTGTGCGCAGTGTCGTGCACGAGTTGCGTGTCCAATTTGGACACGCAATGTGCACAAAATCCAACTCAGTCCTCAACAATATTAATGTACACATCAAGAGCTATCCAAATATATAATTTGTTTCGAAAAATAACAACATTCACTCCATAGAGGCATTTTGTCGAACACCTAACATACCATATGACACGTGTCCGATACGGACACCAAACGGACACAAAATTCACCCAAATTTTGGGGACACCTAGGGGACTCCTAGATCTAGCCCTACATGCAAAGAAAACTAAAATTTAAATCAATTTGAGAAGTTTTACCTATAGGTGCAAATAGCAAGAAAAGCTCCAAATGGGCGGTGTTCCTCTTGATGGCCAAATGTTCCAATTGAGCCCAAAACTGAGATTAACCTCCAAAAATATTAAATATACAAAAATTAGAACCTAATGCAAAAGACTAGGATGAAAAAGGAGATCAAATGAATAAATGAGAATTTTTGGAAGGGGAAAGAATACCTCTCTTTTCTCCAAGTGTAGGAATGATAAAAAGAGGCAAGCCCTAATGAACAAGTGTTTAAATAGGGTGGGGATCCCTATGTGGCTGCTCCTAGGTTCAATAATTATGGTTAGGGTTCACTAAATGGCCCATGGGCTTAAGTCATGATCAATTAAACCATTGAGTCATAAGTCATTTCATGAATTCACAAGCCATGACTAAAATCCACTAAACCAAATCCCCTCATTCTAAAATATTCTCTAATGACTAAAATAAGTTAACTCAAGTTAGGCTATGGTTACAATAGCTAGGATTAGGTTCTAGACTAGTCTACAAGTCTCTATAAGTCAAAGCTCAAACTAGGAATCACCAATTCATTAAATCACCAAATAATTCAATAAGTCAAAATAAACAAATTACCCCTAGGCTAAAAATGATAATTAATTATCCTAATGACATGGTTAGGCTCTAGGTCATGCAGTCTCTCAGGTTTCACTAGCAGTACATCAAAATCACAAGTCATGACTTAAACCAATTTTTAAATAATTTAAAAATAATTAAAAATCAACAAAAATCATAATATGAAATAAATATCAATAATTAATAATTATAATTACAAAATTTCAAAATTACCCTCATCTGGAAAACTGGGTGTTACAATCCTACCCACCTTAGAAAAATTTCGTCCTCGAAATTAAAATGATCGTATCCCCACTAGGTCAAACTTCCAGCAAATCAAAGTCGAAGCAACACAATCCTACTGGTCATGATTTCACGATCTCGAACAGGGTAACAATGTCTATGCGCCCAAGCACTACACTGTTCTTCTTCTTGAAAATTCCGAGAAGAAGAACTCGGCTTTCGAACTCCGCCAAATCTTCATCCGGTGTCCGTTTTCGGACTTCCTTAGGTCGATTTGGGGCAGAACAAAATTCTCTATGACATGGAAGCATCAAATCATGCAGAAGAAGAAGTTTAATAGATCAAAACTCTAAGAATCCATAAATAGCTATTTTCTAGATCTATAAAAACCTATGCATCAAAATAAAAATCTCTAAGTTCTAAAGTGGTAGAGAATCATGCTAGGAAGCCATTGGAACCATCAAAATGGGTTCTTGAGTGAGAGTAAGGTGCACTTGCCTATGGAGGGGGGAGAGGTTTTTAATGGAGGAGAAGAAGAAGAAGTTATGGAGAGTAATGTAGAGAGAGAAAAGTATGTGGGGTTTATAAATGGAGATGGTGGTAGGTAGAGGGTTAACATGTTGAATCAAAAATAACCAAGCTAAACCAATAATGAACCAAGTTAAACAATGATGAAACTAAACAAAAATCAGCTAGCAAGACAAGATAAGTAAAAATACTGGACAGAATCCCGTACACGTATACTGAAAATACGTATACGAAAAACGGAGGTGACAGCAAGACAAACACTACAACAAAAAACCCTTTTAATGACGGCTAAAAAGCGTCATTAATGACGTACCATGACGCTTTTTTTTCCACAGCAACCGTCATGAAAACGAGTGTTATAAATGTTTTTTAAAAGCGTCATAAAATAACCATCATGAATATGATGAGTTTCTGCTACACTTATTTTCAGCATAGTTTGAAAGCGTTATGAATAGATAATCTGTATAGACTCAATTCAGCACATTTATAACGCTCAATTCTGCACATTTATATATTACTTTCCAAAAAATTATAGATCAATGCTCAATGTTGCTCAATTCAATTTTAAAACATTAATTTTGAACCATATTAACAAGAAAACATCTAAATGTTATAGAGTACCATTTAATCCATTTACAAATATATACATAACATATATCACCATCTTCATTACATTTTTTCAAAATAAGACATCCAAATACATATATTTACAACTACTACTAGTAAGAGACCCTCAAAACTATTAGTACATTGGCTTCAACTTTGAGCACATCAAAACTGTCGGCATCACAAAAGCTCACATATTCCCAGACACCGGGCCTTGGGCGAATAGCAAGCGCAACCCATGGAGGAAGTATAATAGCTTCCTGCACGAATCATTTATAAGCAGGCAATTCAGACAAAACATAAAGATGACGTACAATATAAGAGATTCGTGATATACATTAAGATGACAATAGCATTACCAATGATATATAATATAAGAGATTCGCGATATACATAAGATGACAATAGTCACAATAGCATTACCTGTGCAGATCTCAGGACATCCTCGAAAGCCCCATCCTTCAGCTTTTGCCTCTCGGCTTCGGATATAGCAGCTTCATACTAGGCAAATATCTGATGGGGTTGCAGCATTCCCTTTTCTTGCTTAACAAGCCTGTAATATAAAAAATGATGTTCAATAATTGGATACTAAGTTCTATAATAAACTTAGCACGTAAGATCCTGAGCAACAATATGTAAGTCATTAAGCTTATGGAGTTTGAAGGGAATTAAAATGATGCCAAGGATATTGCTTCCTCAACAAAAGTTAAATATATCAAGCTCAGCATAACGGCAGCAGCTTGAAAATGCATGATTGATATCCTATTCCTTTTGAATTTTTTAGGATAGGAAACCATTTCTCTTCAAAGAAATTGACCATCAAAACTTGCAATGAACTCAAGCTTCTTAGAACAATAATTAATAGACCACAGAAAAGGTTAACTAAAATAGACTGAGAATGCATCATAAGATGGTCAACTTTCACTAAGAGCACAAGGAAATTTGAATTTGCAACAAAACTTATCATCCTAATTTAAATCATGAGTAGAAAATAAAATCTATCAAATTACTGATTGGTAGTTACTACGAGCAGAAACCAAAGAAAACCAGAAACAATGAACCATGAGGTTTTCTTACTTACAGCAGTACAGACATATCTAAATCCTAACATCCATTCAAGGACTTTTCCTGGGGATACTACAAACATATCCGACTCCTAACATCCATTCAAGGACTTCTCATGGGGATGATAGTATAAGAGAGTTAGATAATTTATCTTCACTAGGAAGATAGGAAGACATGCCCAGTGTTCTAAATGGCGGTTGAGGCGGTCGCCTAGGCGGTAGGCAGTCTCTCTCTCTGCACCGCTTTGCAGTAGGCGGTCGAGCAGGCGGCCAACGGAGGTTTGGCAGCGTAGGCGGAGGTAATGCGGCGGAGGCGGGCACGTAGGTAGAGCAATACCTAAAAAGATGTTTTGGCCAAAAGGTTTTGCAAGCATTTTTGGCCTATGATTCAATTTTATAAAACTAAAACTTACTAAATCTTCGTTCTACAACTTAATTACGCATGAAACACCCTTAAAATATGTCATATTATACACCCTATTATTCACTTTTACAAAAATAAAACTTCATAAATCTTCGTTCTACAATTTAGTTATGCATGAAACATCCTAAAATATGTCATATTATACAAAAAGCAGTAGTAAAATAGTAAAAAATGTTAAAAATGTATCAACCGACTAAACGGTAGGCGGACTCTCTCCGTCGTGCACCCACCTACCGCCATTTAGAACCTTGGTTGTGCATCAACAACATACAAGGTCTATAACTACGTTGCAGGGACATGAAACCGGATAGGCCAGTTGGTTTGTCATTGTAAGTTTTGGAGTGTTTGTGTTGTGTATGATACATGTCCGACACAGACACTGCACAGATAAATTGCATGCTTCCTAGATTATAAAACTCATAAGCGATCTACCAATCTTACAAACTATACTAAAAGTAAAGAAAAAACAATTCTGAGTCAAAGTTTAATTCGATTCAACACCTTGAAAAGAGGGCGACTAATTCATTCTTATGGGAAGACAAGTTGTCTCCCAAACGCTCACGGATGCTGTGGAGTCGAGCCAAACTGCGATCCGCCATAGCTTGATCTCTCCCAAACTGCAAACAACAATCAATTAGAGTCTCGGAAAGAAACTAGACATTGATACAAGTAATCAAATTTA
Source organism: Iris pallida (assembly GCA_029216955.1). Taxonomy (NCBI): domain Eukaryota; kingdom Viridiplantae; phylum Streptophyta; class Magnoliopsida; order Asparagales; family Iridaceae; genus Iris; species Iris pallida. The sequence continues at coordinate 9,278,240 of JANAVB010031219.1, forward strand.
AATCAGACCAAGGAAAATATTAAAAAAATTATAACAATCAAAGGTTCTTACCGAGACTAACTGAACTTGTCAGTAGTTTCTTTTAACTGCAATGGAATTAAACCAAAAAAATAATCAAACTAATGAACAAAAAAAATTCACAATTTACAAAGTATAATGAGCCATCATCTAAAATTATACCAGAAGAAGATAAAAAAAAAGATTAGTTAACAATACATGAAGGATGACTTATATAAAGACAAAATGGAAACAAATTTGTATACTTTTCTTATATAAATCCTGTCATTAATGCCATCAGCAGACCCAAATCGAATATTCTAACCGGTCCAATGAACTCCCCTCGCGTGTACGAAATTAGAAGGAAAAAAACACAATTTTTGGAGGAGAGAGAAAAAAAGACGCTTGACGGAGAAAGGAAAGAATATAAGAAAATAAAAATTGACATGTTCCTTGGAGACGAAGATTATCAAAAAAAAATAAAAAAAAATCTTCTTCCAGAAATGGCTAATAAATATTCTTTGCTCATTAAAAAAATAAAAATGGTGAACTCTGCCCATCTATATCGCGCTTTCCCATACTATTTTCGAGAGAAAAAAGAAGATTTTTTTTTTCCACATCAATTTTTTTTCCTTTTCTTTCTTTGATCGTTGCAAATTTGGCCTACTTATTAGTTAACAAAAATCAAAACAAAATAGCCTAAAGAGAAATAAAAAATGTAAGTGGTGCTGATCACAGGGCTTACTTACAAGAATGATGTGTATGTATATGCCAAAATCCTATTTTGGTCCATTTTTTGTGATGAATATTACAATCAAGAAGAAAAGAGAAAAAAAAGTGAGCTTTTTCTAACCATCTCTGTGGCGGCGGGCGTAGGCGGCCACGGAGCCGAAGACGTCGCACCCGCCGCCGATCTCCAGCATGTGCGCGCGGTGTTCACCAGCCGGACCTCCATCACCGGCTTCAGGTCCTCCGACGACCCCTCCGATATAGTCGAGATCGCACCTCGGCTAAGATCCATCGATCAGAAACCCTAACCTAACTCTTGAGGAAATTGGGGGAGAAGAGGTTTGGAGAGATGCTGCTCCTTAGAAAATGGATGAGAAATAAATTTTCTCTCTCCCACTTAGCTTTTATACAGTGAAAAAAAATTACAAGTTTGCCACCGCTCTAAAGTATTAATGACGTTTTGTTTTATAAACGTTATAAAAAGTCCAAAATTAGTCCAAACCGTCATAGAAAAAAGGTATTTTTCAACTTGATAACGCTTATGTATCAGCCGTCATTAAAACTCCCTGTCGAGCGTCATTAAAAGGGTTTTTTTGTTGTAGTGAAAGAGTTTTTAGAAAACAAATTTGGGCTCACATTATACCGTCTGTATACTGGTGTTATAATATCGGTTTATCTACAGTATACTACCAATATAAAATAATGTACTATCATATACTGGTGGTATATTGTCGATACATCGACAGTATACTGCCAGCACATAACGATATATTGTCTGGGATACAAAAAAATTTGGAAGTTGATTTTGGCCAAAACTGTTTAACAATATACTAATGATATATCGTATATTGTCAGTATACTACAAGGTTGAAATTGTGACTTATATGGCTAGGGTTTGGAACTCTCTTTTGTTATTGCTTATTGAGTTACAATTAATTCTAGATCTGGACTTGAAGACTTGATAGCTTGATTTTCTTCAACTTTGATCATCTCGATGACAATCTTTCGAATATATCACGCCCCGATTCCAAAAAATTGATAGTCGTCCACCGGGCGTGATGCCATGCGAACCTAGGTTGCGATCGACAAGACATAGTCGTAAGGTTATCTGAATAAAACATCTAAGAGAGTACGAAAAGAAATTAAACAACACACATTGAGACAGAGAAATTTAGCATTTTATTAATATTGACATCATATTACAAGACTATTACAATCATGCCGCGCGGGCTTATAACATGACTCGATTATAAAATAAACACCGATGAGATAGTCGTTCCATACATTACATCCCTCAATTTACAACAAAAGTATTCCAGCCACCTGGAATGGAGGAAGTCGAGACATCTTCTTGGACTGTTGCAGAGAGTCTTCAAAAGTTTGTTCAGCGAGAGTCTCCGACGTACGGTCGAAGCTTTAAAATGCCAACGTTGCCTTGGCTAGTTGGCGCGTTCCTCCTGGTTTGTAGCACCTGTAGAGAGCGAGGGTCAGTACGATCACATGTACTAGCGAGTGGCTAATTTAATATCCAAGCTCTCAATATTTGTTCAAGCAATTTCATAAAACATGTTAGCTATTTGATGATCTTTCTAACCATCCTGATCGATTCGCATGTTAACATATTAAGAGACAAGCATATGAAAATCTTATACATTGACCAGCTGTCCATATTCATCCCGTGTCATGAGTATTAGTTCAAGTAGTAAAAGTGTGTGAAGGTCACTGGCAATGTCAAGCCATCATGGACTATAGCTGGGTTAGACGGCGATCCTTTCGCGGAGGATAGCGAGCCCTACTCAAAAGTTCCCGAATCATCCGTACCAGTCCTGCTGGCACTTGCTATGCTCGTTCCTTCCGGGCCAAATCGATTCCTTGGCCTAGAAAACCGTTCGAAGAAACTACACCTTGTGCATAAGTTGTCCAATGATTGTACTATTCTTCTTTGAAACTTAGCCATTTTTATGCACTTAGCCTTATCATTGTGATACTCGTTAATCGATTCAACCTTTACTTTGTATAGGACTAAATAAATGTGGCATAAGAGAGCACGCATCAGTTTTTATATATAGCAGTTCTATAGCAAGTGTTTCGTAAAAAAATGTGCCACAATTTATTGATTCTACACTATAAGTACAAGCATGCATTTTGTGTTTCATATTTGATTTGAAACCAGAGGGTCGAGGAGAAGGAGGTCAGCCACTCACCTTAGTCTTTACTTGAGACGAGGGACTGGTTGGCCGTGCTTAGACGTCGCTTACACGATCACCTGAAATCGCACAAGCAACCAATTAGAATACTGTGCCATTCAAGGAGTTTGATATAAATGCGAAGTTCAAAAATGCAAGCCATAAAAATTATCAAAAACATTCACGAAAATGAATTCATGAAAACCAAAGCCAAAAAGAAAGTGGCATGAAAAGCAGAGCAACATGAGGTCTCTCCCGAATCAGCCACAAAGTCTATCATCGAGGCACAACCCGCTGTGTATGGAACTTGATTCCCAAGAAGCCTTTCTATAATGAGAAAATGATCTTAATTCAATCATTTCCGTTCAACTAATTCAATCGATCCCGATCTATCAATTTTGACTGAATCGGTAGCGACGTTTGTTCCTTTCTCACGCACCCCGTGGACGAAAACGGGGTACGATGTAGGGACGGGACACTACAGAAGCAAACTAGATATCAAAATATGATTATCTTATCAGAGATATTGTTGTTGTCAGATAAGTCTCTGGACTCGTGATCTTTGGCCTATCATAATTTCTTTATTTACATAAGTCCATCTTTAATCTAGCTTATTTATTACTTTTCTACAAAATAATTAATGTTAGGAAAATAAAATAATAAGCATAGTAGCAAGGATAATAAGATTATTGCACACTAGGACTATGCCAACTTTAAATACTAACATGGGTATACATTTGTTTCCTTTCTTTCCTTTTTTTCTTTACATGTTTCCACCATTTGAAGTTATTTTAAACCTCATCTTTTAACTTTGACTTGGGTGTGAATAGTTTTTCTATATCTCATGGACCAGTTGATGCATTGAATAGGCAACACCAGTTTAAATCTCATCTTTTAACATCACTACTTTAAACTTTGTTACACAAATAACTGTAGTTCGGGTTTTGAGACTTGCTGGTATATGCATGTATTTGCTTAGCTATACCTTACAAAAGTAATATAACTCCTTTTGATTTGCTGATTTTGTTGTCCTTTTCTATATGTTGAAAGAGAAGGTGACATAATATAATTACTTCAACAACGGTAATGGCAGGATGTACTGAAAGAAGTGCTTATTTGCAGTCCTTTTTCCTGTTACAAACATACATGTTACTTGTTTTACTAGTTAGTGGTTATGAATGCTCTATGATGCACAATAACGTTGTTGATTTTGATTTTGAGTCGGTCTTATTAAATTTCCCCTTTTCTTCTTAAAGTGCTAAAGAATGCATTGGTAACTACATGTATTATTTCCATCGTTCACTTTTGGATGACTCGATGAATATCGACTAGTTTTTTTGAAAAGCCAAAATTGTGCTTCTTGCATATTGTTTTGTTAGTATAGATAATGCCATACTATATAGCTTACATTGCCAAAGAGGCACTGATATGTGTTGAGGCAAACGACAAGAAAATGAGAATTTGGGGAATGCGGAGGAATTGTTAACTGTGACTCGTGGTATTGGTGTGACTTTAAATTGATAAGTTATGATGGAAGAAAATCAATATTTATGATATTCACCAAGGACCCCTTGGAGATGCCATGTTGTTATTGTGTCAGAAATTACCCGTAGAAGCTTTTAACATAACTTAGTGTATCAATAAACTTCTTCAATATTTTTGTAATAACTTTATTATATTCACCAAGGACCCCTTGCAAAATATTATAGGTCTCCAATATTAGTAGGAAAATGATGCTTTAGTATACAAATACATGTGCATATCATGTAGATAAATGCATGCTTTTGCAATAAACTTCTTAGTAACTTAAAGTGAAGAAATTATTCCTTAGAAGCTTAAGGTAACTTTGTGTATGATAGGTTACATACTATGTTATCAGTACTTGGAGATGCCCTGTTGTTATTGTGTCAGAAATTACCCGTAGAAGCTTAAGATAATTTTGTCTATCAATAAACTTCTCCAATATTTTTGACACTGTATATCTCTGACACAATTATTATACATCCTAGTAAGTTTCCATCATAAATTTTACATGTTTTTCTTGATTCATAACCTTTAGACTCTTTCCAGATTTGTCGTAATTCATTTGAATCTATCTCCACCTTTATATGTATCTAGTCTCTTTCTAGATTATATCAATTATTATTTTGTTCATCTATGTTGTTCATATATGGTATCTGGGTATCAGGTGTCCTTTTGAAAGTGTATCGAGCTACGGTATGGTTCAACGTCCCCATATTCTGTGACTCAATTTGTGATATTTTATCACGATTGTATTCTAACCAAATTTGAGCCTCATTAACACATTTCTTTGTTGGAGTGGATTGTAAGCTCTCCTAGTGTTCGTATACCATGATAGTTTACAAATTTTATATAGACTAACACTTCAGATTCAAAGGTTCCTAATTCTTATTTTAGAAAGATAAAGGCCTACATCGTTGGGGAGGTAAAGGTTCGTAACTCTATTAAGTTATATGCAAGACATACTAGTGGTATTCAGTGGACCAATCCATTGCTTCTTTGAAATCTGTCTATTTAGTTTGCATGAGTTTGTTTCCTAATTAGATAAGCATCAGGAAAATAGATGGTCATTATCGAGGATATCTTCAAACTAATATTGTTGCCGACTAATATTGTTTCCTAATTAGATAAGCATCAGGAAACTAATATTCCAGCTTTCTACTACAAATTAGAAAAAGCGGTAAGTTACACGTTAAGATGATTCTATTAATGTAATATTGGTTGTACTGATATAACATGATGTCATTAACATAATAGTTGATTTTGTGTTTTTTTTAGTTTCTGGGAAAAATGACTACCCCATCAAAGAAATTGATAAAATAAAAGAAGAGATGGCTAAATTTATCATAGATACTGTTAATGAAGACCATATGTAAAACGATAATACGTTAAGGAAATTTTGGAAGTATTAGTATTTTATGTTTTAAAGTATGTGAGAATGAAGTAATATTATTTTATTTCATTATTAACTTTGAATAATTATGAAATAAAATGGTTTTCGTTGGCGTAACGTAGTATTTTTTTGTTATTCTTTTTCTTTCTTTCTATGGGATATTGTTTTAAATAATACAGATTGTACAATACAGGTACAAAATGGGTATTGTAAATAATAATGAATATTTAATGACACATAAAGTCATTCTTTATAAATAAGATGACACATAGAAGTCATCCTATGTAAATAAAGATGACTTGTATTGTTGTATCCTCGATAAAAGTTATCTTTTGTAGATATAGATGACATATATAAGTCATCTTTTGTAAATAACTATGTCATATATATGTCATCTTTTATAAAGAATAAGAAAGTACGTGTGTAGAATTGTTATTGTTTTTCCACGATAAAAGTAATCTTAATAAATAACAATGACACATGTAAGTCATCGTTTGTAGTTAACAATGACACATAAAAGTCATGTTTTATAGATGACATGTTTTGATCCTTCATTGTTGTACTCTCTATAAAAGTCATCTTTTGTAAACACAAATAACACATATAAGTTATCATTTGTAAATAACGATGACACATATAAGTTAACTTTCATAAATAATAATGACATGCGTTGAGCTGTCATTGTTTGTCTAAGATAAAAGTCATCTTATATAAATAATAATGACGCCTAAAAGTCATCACTTATTTAAAAAGATGACATGTGCAAGCTGTCATTGTTGTCTCATGCTAAAAGTTATTTTTGTAAATAAAGATGACATATAGAAGTCATCTTTTATAAAGATGACGCACATAAGTCATCTTTTATTGATAAAGATGACGTGTTGAGTTGTCATTTTTTCCATGATAAAGATGACGGTAACGTAGATGACGGCCAAACAAATGTCATCAATTACCATTTTTGTGAGTCACACTGGGCAGGGAGTTGCCTTAAGCAGAAAAGGGTTGCCTAAGTCCGAAATTTGTCGGACTCACAACAATAGCAAGAGGAGAGTCCAAATCACACAAATTTTAGACTTAATGAGATCAAAAAGTAATACTTATTTCCATTTTTTTTCTTCGAGCAAGTCACAAACCATCTAGTTTCTATCAGTGTTATGAGAGTCACAGAGGATTTTACTATGATTAGTAAGGATGTGTCCTCCGCATCCACAAATATATGTTTGGAGCTCACAATATCAAACGATCCAATATCTAGCCTCAACACTACTACAAAAATGATTAACAATGACGGCAAAAAATCATAACTGATGACATTTGTTTGGTCGTCAACTACATTACCGTCATCTTTATCATGAGAAAATAATGACAGCTCGACGCACGTCATTTTTATCAATGGAAGATGACTTGTGTGTGTCATTTTTTTTTATAAAAGATGTCATCTATATGTCATCTTTATATACAAAAAATGACTTTTATCGTGAGACAACAATGACAACTTACACGTCATCTTTTATATAAAAGATGACTTTTAAATGTCATCATTATTTATAAAAGATGACTTATCGTCGACAAACAATGATAGCTCAACGCACGTCATTATTATTTATGAAATATGACTTACATACGTTATCGTTGTTTACAAACGATGACTTATATGTATTATCTATAAAAGATGGTTTTTATTGAGGGTACAACAATAACGGATAAAAATACGTCATTGTTTTATATAAAACATGACTTTTATGCGTCATTGTTAATTACGAATGATGACTTCCATGTGTTATTGTTATTTATAAAAAAAAGATTTTTATCATGGAAAGACAATGACAGCTCAACACGTCACTATTCTTTATAAAACATGGCAGCTCAAACGTCATTTTTTTTACCTATATTTTATAATTCATATTATTTAAATAAAATAATATCCCATAGAAGAAAAATTAAGATAATTACTATGTAACATCAACAAAAAATATTTCATTTCATATTTATTCAAATTCAATATTGAATTAAAACAATATTACTTCATTCTCACATACTTCAAAACATAAAATATTAATACTTCCAAAACTTTCTTAATGTATTATTGTTTTACATATGATCTTCATTAACAGTATCCATGATAAATTTGGCCAACTCTCCTCTCATTTCATCAATCTCTTTGATGGAGTAATCCTTCCTTCCAGCAAACTACAAAAACAAACACAAAATAAACTATTATGTTAATGATTGTATCATGTACCAATTCAACCAATATTACATTAATATAATCATATTAACATGTAACGTACCACTTTGTCTAATTTGGTGTTAGAAACTTAGAATATGTCCTTCATATATTTCATTACATTAGAAAATAAAAATAGTAACCACATTCAGTATTGTTAGGTTGTTTATGACACTACATTAGAAAATAAAAAATTAAAGGAGTTAGCACGAATAATCAAGAGAAAAATGATACCTAAATTAAAAAAAATCAGCATCAAAAAATAGAACCTACTAAATGTATATTATCTTTGTAAGGTATAGCTGAGCAAATACCTGGATATACCAGCAAGTCTCAAAACCTAATGAAAGTATATTATCTTTGTATGCTAAGACCTAGAGTAATTATATCCAATACATGCATATACTACACTACAAGAAAATATAGCATTTACAACGCGCAATTGCTGTGCGTTGTAAATGACACTCTTTTACAACGTGCAAATATGTGCGCCGTAAAAGAGTTATTTTTTGTCATTTTACGGCGTGTTTGACATGCACGTCATAATTGAAGACTTGTTTATGGCATGCATTTTTTCGCGTTGTAATTGAAGACTCATTTACGGTATACATTTTGTGTGTTGTGATTGAAGACTCATTTACGGCATGTATTTTTGCTTGTTGTAATTGAACTCTTTCACGACATGTATTTGTGTACATTGTGGTTGAAGACTCATTTACATTTTTTTTAGTTTACCTCCTTATGAACTTTCTACACTCTACCTTTTCATTTCTCCCTTAGGGTGTGTTTGGTAGGAGGGAAAAATGGGAGGAAGGAAAATAGAGGAGGGAAAAGTGAATGGAAAGATTTATTTTCTCTTGTTTAGTATGGAAGAAAAATATGAAGGAAGGAAAAGTGGAGGAATTACTTTTCCTTCATGACCTAAGAAATCCAATCCCCCCAAAAGTGGAAGAAAAAGTGGAGGCTTGTATTAATTAACAATCATGCCCCCATATGAATGTATTATTTAAAAATTATTTATGAAGTCAAATGGTAAATAAGTGTTTTTAGTTGAGGGTAGAATTGGTAAACCGTATATTTTTTACTTTCTTTCCTTCTATTTTTTCTTTCATACCAAACAAAGAAAAATGCATCTCATATCTTTTCCATCATTGCTACCAAACACAAAGGAAGGAAATGATCTTTCCTTTCCATATGGAAGGAAAATAAATCCTTATCTTTTTCCTTCCTTCCACTTTTCCATCCTTCCTACCAAACACAACGTTAGTTTTTTTATTCCCTCCACAAGTTTTCTTTGCTTTCCCTCTCATTCTGGAAGCCCACTATCATGTCGGCGCTATTCTGAGCCATGGAGAGAGACTCCTCACTCCCACCGCCACCCTCCTCGCAGCTATCCTAAGATAGTCCTCCGCCATCACCACCTCACCGACGTCATCACTATGGCGACACCATAATCACCTTTCATTGTATCCCATATTCTTCTCCTCCATCAAGCCTCCTCCATCCCACACAAACCCTAGCTATAGGAGGAACATGACCACGGGTGTGATATATGCTAGCTAGCTAGGGTTTTACTTCTCCTCTTTTGATTTAAAAAATTAGGGGTAGGGTTCTGATTTGTGTGTTCTTGTTTGTGAAAATTTTAGGGATATGCATGTGTTAGAACTTTTGAGGAAGACGCAATCGGAAGTGATGTGGTGTAAAATCTCTCTCAAATCTCCCACAATTCCTTTTTTCTCCTCGATTGCATTAGGGTTCCTTGGTCAATTCGATCGATTTTTAGGTTTTTGATGATCAATAGGTTCGCATGTTATTTTTGATATTTGTAGGTTTGTGGTTGGCTCCGAAGCGGGAGCAGCTGCCATTCTCCATCCTAAGCCCTATTCACGTATTTTGTTTTGTTTGATGAAGGAAAAAATTGACTTCTTTCTTTGTTTGTATAATGAAGTAGTAAGTGTCTCTGTAATTTAGAGGAAGACATGATTTATTTTTCCAGGTTTAGATATTTTTTTGAACGAAAATCGCAATATTCATTTTCTTGCATAATTGTTTTAGTTTGTAATTACTCTTTGGTTGCAGATTCAAGGGGGATCCAGTGGAATTGGGACATTTGCTATCCAGATAGCTAAATATCACGGAATATGGGTTTTATCCACAGCAGGTATTTCTTCCCAAGCCTAGCACTAAGCGATGCTCGTTGGACATGTTCCCATGTGGCTTGTGTGTTTAATTTTAGGATGTGTTTAATTTCAGGAAGTGAAGAGAAACTTTCTATCTGCAAGCATTTGGGTGCTGACATTTGTATAAACTATAAGACTGAGGATTTTGTTGCACGACTTAGGAAAGAGACATGAGGGGAGGGTATGCCTACTTCACTGTATATGATGCCCAAGCTTGCATGTGCTCAGACATTGCTCAAACATGTTACTTTTAATGACACGAGAGCTGATGTTATACTTGAATATATCGATGGACCTTCCTTGAAGCGAAATCTTAACAACTTTAATATTGACAGAAGGCGATTTATCATCGGTTGCATGGGAGCCATAACCTCTGAAGTGAACTTGTCATATCTGCTAGCAAGGCCCCTTACTATATAAGGTACTATGAGCCAAACTTGTTATCTTTTGGGTTAAGTCTTTGTTTCAAGGAACTATTGATATAATGTTGTCACCTGATATGTGCAATTAATTCCAGCTAAATGTGTCCTACAAATTCCATTATATGATATGATATGATGATCATAATGTCTCGTATCTTTGGGTGATGTAACATTTTCATTTGATCGTATACTTTGTTTTTATGCTTTGCTAAATTTATATTTTTGCAACAATTTGATGTACTACATTTTTCAAGATAAATATCCATAAAGGTGACAGTGGCGAATAAAAGGTAAAGAGAATCCTATGTTTCAGCAATAAGCTAAACATAATTGTTGTTACTTATGTAGATCAAGGTTCACAATTAATCTCTTCCCAACCCGACTCCTTTTACAAGTCGAGCCACAACTAAGAAGAATAAATAAATAAATAACAAATGATAACCACCATATATACTTTGCTATCACATTATGTTCATATTTCAGAATATGTGAGAGAAGTGATGCCTCTTAGAGGAGGTAAATGGAAGGTAGGGAGTCATGTTGCTGAACCCAATTTTTTGGGAATAAAGAGAAATAGATTGAAATATTTCAATATGTCACGACCTGCACCCGGAATAAGGGTACGAGTGAGTGGCAACGTCGAGCCTACGCCATAACAACGATGTAGAACGCTGCCTAGGTCAACCATACTAACTATCAACATCTCATGAATACACATCATACTTGTCAATGATATCTCAACTCCAAAAGGAGGACAATATAGCCAATAAGTAACTAACACCATAAAATAAATAAATAAATATGCACAATATATATGAATAGTGTAAAATAACAAAAATATCCCTATCTAGAAATGTGATAGTGACATAATATTTCTTTTTTGAAGACATGGATATGGATTTCCTGTGCAATTTCTGTTGATAACGACATCAACTATGTATCATATGATTTCGTCAGGTAGAGTCACCTGCAGGCCAAAGAAACTTGAAAGACTTCATATGCACACCAAGAAGATGAGAGGTTATGAGACCATGGTTCCAATTATTAGACCTCTTCTAGAAGCAAGGATTAGACCTTTTCCAAACTCTTAAGATTGCGAAAGTTCTACTACTTTTGAAAGAGCTAACAATAGAGTCTTGGTTTTGCTGGATGATGGTGTTGACACAAAGTCACAGTCAACCAAATATTGATAACATTGACTAAATAATACTTGTAATAATTCAATACGACACACGACGACCACATCCAGTTCAAGCCAGACGACAGCTCAGTTTTGCAAATGCAAGTCATTTTTGAGTCTGTATTTTTATATTTATTGAGTCTAGACTGTTGTAAGCTGAGTTGTGCTGAGCTCTTGAGACTTGCCCTATAACCTACCCAAAATTCGTAAAGCTCCACACATCCAAAATAAGCCCATTGGACCCTAAGATCCGTTCTGTGCTCTGGAGACAGAGTTCGGGCCGAACTCTGCCTCCACACAGAGTTCGGGCCGAACTCTGTCCCCTAAAAATCAGCACCCTAATTTTTAGGGTTGGCTGGTTGCTAGTTGTCCAACGGCCAAATTTTTGAAAATTCCTACCAGAATTCTGGTCGAATTCTGCCTGCCAATACCCTATAATAGGCCAAGAATTCTCTCATTTTCATTCATCCCATCTTCTCTTCTCTTCTCTCTAAAGCTCAATATAAGCCATACCCTTCTTCATCTACTAGCCACAAGCTTCCTAAGCCTCGAGTGCTCAGCATCTCTCAGTTAGGAGTCTTGTGCAAGAGTTCAAGAAATCGTTTGGAAAATTCCAAGCATCGCCACTGCAATCCTTTGTAAGAAGTTGACGTGCTCTTCTGAAGAAAAGGCACGAGGTGTAACTACTATTTCATAAATAGTGGATTTAATCCTGAGCTAGAGTTCTCAGGCCTGGATTAGTCCTCCACGAGGGAAACCAGGTTAAAATCGGCTGTGTTTGCGTATGCTTTCTTGCTCCTTATTTATTTTCGTATTTACTTTGATTAATTTTAGCTTGTGAAAGAGTTTAATTTTTAATTGGCTATTATCGCTATAAACTCTATTCACCCTCCCTCTAGAGTTGCCATCTGTTCTTCAATTGGTATCAGAGCTCTGTTCTCTCAACAAGGACTAACATCCTAGAGTTGATCCATGGCAACCACACAATCCTTGATTTCCAATCACGGTGAAGGGCAGTCCACTCATAGGCCTCCCCTATTTGATGGAACTAACTACACATATTGGAAAACAAGGATGAGCTTTTATTTCAAGTCACTAGACTTTGACCTGTGGACTATCGTCACTGACGGTTACAAAAAGCCCGCCAGAATAGTTGTCAATGGTGATCTCGTTGAAAAATCAGATGACAAATATTCTGACGAGGAGAAGAAACAGGTAAGTCTAGACGCGAGGGCTATTAATGCTTTATTCTGTGCTATAGACAGGAATGAGTTCAACAGGGTATCTACATGCACCACATCTCACGAAGTATAGAGACTTCTAGAAGTGACGCATGAAGGAACCACCCAAGTCAAGGAATCAAAGATAAGCCGTCTCACTCAAGAATATGAGACTTTCAAGATGAAGCCAAATGAGAAGATTACGCAAATGTTCACAAGATTCCTCGACATCATCAACCCCCTGTCTTTGCTCGACAAACAATATTCAAATCACGAGAAGATTCGCAAGCTACTTAGGGGGCTCCCAAAGATTTGGAACCCTAAGGTGACAGCCATCATAGAAGGAAATGATCTCACAACCATGTCCATGGAGACCTTGATAGGAAAGCTAATGACTCATGAGCTTGACCTCAAGGACTTCGAAGAGCCTGCTCCTAAGGCTAAGGAGATCGCACTCAAAGCTCACCGACGGAGGGCTGACCCCGAAGAGACGGATGACGAGAACTCAGAAGGTGATGATCAAGCTCTCCTCGTCCGCAACTTCAAGAAATTTCTTCGCTTCAACCGAAGAAAGAAGGAACCACAAGAAGACGACGAAGAAGAGCCAACCTGCTACGGTTGTAAGAAGACATGACACATCTGAAAAGACTGTCCATTCTTAAAGAAGAGCAACCGCTATGAAAAACCTTACAAGAAGACTTCCTCAAAGAAATATGCCAACATAAGCATTTGGCATGAAAGTGAAGCTAGTGACTCCGAGGAAGAAAAGGACTCTCCTCAAGATACTGCAAATGTGTGCCTAATGGCAACATCCGACAAGGTATCAAACAAAACTCTTGATGACTTCACTTTTGATGAACTTGGCGATGCTTTCACCGATTTGCTTAATGATCACAAAAAGGTCATTGGAAAATACAAACATGCCAAGGACAAAATCAAAAGTCATGAAGTCGAAATTCAAAGACTTTCTTTACTGCTTGATAACATTAGAGACACTCCACCCATGGATGTAACAGATGAGGTATCTAAGCTTAAAATAAGCTTACATGATGCCGAAACACGCATTGAACAACAAACACAAGAAATCACAGCACTCAACACGGAGCTTGCAGAAGAGAAGAGTAGACACAAGATTTCTATTACTAAGATGCATGGTTTGAATGCTAAGGTTACTGAACTGCAAGCTGTCTCTAAGAAACTAGAGACTAAATTGGGAAAACAGGTTGCTCAACCTCAAACCCAAGAGACACACACAAAGCATGATACTTCTCATACTAGTCACCCACGTCATCCACCTACAACACGTAACCATGCTTACATATACACACACTTTCACAACACAAACCACATGCACATAGAAATAACTATCATATGTCACAAAATCATCATGCTACACATTGATACCATCATCACCATGTTGCACAAAAACAGCATCACCATCACTCTACATATAGACATCATCACCATGCTACTCCATATAGACAATATCACCATGACACTCTATATCACTCTATATATAGTCATCATCACCATGCTAATTATACATATCATCATACTTCTCCTCATTACTCTACTTATAGACATCATCAGCATGCTCCTAATATAAATAGGAATGCTACATGTACTTATTGTGGTTTACATGGACACATTTCACCACAATATAGAATTAGAAGATTAGTAGATAAAAAGATATATGCATGGTTTCCAAAAACTAACTTTTCAGGACCCTCAAGAACTTGGGTACCAAAGGTCACATCTACTCTTGATGTAGGTGGACCTTCCCTCCTCAACTAAGAGTAAGTGGATTCTTGATAGTGGATGCTCGCGGCATATGACGGGAGACGCAAATCTTTTCGCATCACTATCGATGAAGAGAGAAGGATATGTATCCTTCGGTAATAACCTAAAAGGTTATATTATAGGTAATGGTATTATTGGCTATCCTCCCTCATCCGTAATAAAGGATGTCTGCCTAGTGACCGAGTTAAAGCATAACCTACTCAGCATTAGTCATCTTGCTGATCATAGATATGACATTAACTTTGGACAAAATAAATGCCTTATTTATGATAGGTCAACGGGAGATATTGCTTTTGAAGGGGTAAGAGAGGATAATATTTATATTTTTTTATTTGTCTATAGATACTAACAATGCAGGTAGATGCCTATATGCTCATAAGGACGAAAGATTATTATGGCACCAGCGTCTTGGTCATGCCAACATGGATACTATATCCAGGCTATCGACTAAGAAGGTAGTTAGAGGCTTGCACGATATCACATTCAAAAAGGACACGGTATGTGCCGAATGTGAATTGAATAAGGCAACTAAGTCTTCATTTCATTCTATAAACTTTGTAAGTACTTCTAGACCATTGCAACTTCTCCATATGGATTTATTTGGCCCTAGTAGAGTAGCCAGTCTTGGTGGAAAACTCTATGCCTTTGTTATTGTTGATGACTTTTCAAGATTTACTTGGGTTTTCTTACTTACAAATAAAAGTGATGCTATTTCAGTTTTCAAGATTTTTGCAAAGAAAGTTCAAAACGAAAAAGGCTACAAGATTACTCGAATCCGAAGTGATCATGGAGGCGAATTCGAAAATTCTAATTTTGAAAAGTTTTGTGATTCTAATGGTTTTGATCATGAGTTTTCTTGTCCAAGAATTCCTCAACAAAATGGTGTTGTGGAGCATAAGAATAGGACTCTCGGCGATATGGCTAGAGTCATGTTGAACAAGTTTTCACTTCCGAAATACTTTTGGGCTGAAGCTGTCAGTACAGCATGCCACATTTTAAATAGGGTGCTTATTCGTCCCATTACGAAGAAAATACCCTATGAGCTTTGGTTTGGAAGAACCCCAAATGTTTCTTATTTTAGAGTTTTTGGGTGTAGATGTTTTATCCTTAACACCAAAGACAACTTAGGCAAATTTGATTCCAAAGCTGACGATGGTATTTTCCTTGGCTATGCTGCCAAGAGTAAGGGATATAGAGTTTTTAACAAACGCTCATTAATTGTGGAAGAGTCTACAAATATGACTTTTAATGAAGATAACAGTGCAGCAGCTACCCTTGATGATGATGTTGAGCCATCAACTTCTACTCCAATGAATACCACAACCGAAACCAATTCTCTGGAGGGCTTGCCAAAGAAATTCTCTTTCAAGCCATCACATCCAGAAAATTTGGTGATCGGTGAGATTTCACGTGGAGTAACTACTAGATCATCATTAAGAGACTCTATTGCTAGCACTGTCTTTATTTCACAAATTGAGCCAAAAAACATTTTAGAAGCTTTTAATGATGAATTTTGGATTTCTACTATGCAAGAGGAACTCAACCAATTCGAGAGGAGCCAAGTATGGGAACTCGTTCCTAGACCGACTAATCACTCAATTATTGGTACTAAATAGGTTTTTAGAAACAAAGTGAATGAAGATGGTTCAGTCACACGCAACAAAGCTCGTCTAGTAGCCAAGGATACAACCAAGAGAAAGGTAACGACTACGATGAGACGTATGCTCCTGTTGCTAGATTGGAATCCATTCGGATGCTTTGTGCATTTGTAAATTTTCAAAATTTTAAATTATTTCAAATGGATGTTAAAAGTGCTTTCTTGAATGGATTTATTAAGGAGGAAGTTTATGTGAAACAACCTCCTGGCTTTGAAAATCACAAATTTTCCGACCACGTGTTCAAGCTAAAGAAAGCGATGTATGGCCTCAAACAAGCCCCTAGAGCTTGGTATGAACGGCTAAGCAATTTTTTGCTTGAGAAAGGTTTTTCAAAAGGGAAAATTGACACCACACTTTTCATAAAATCTTTTAAAGACACTATTCTTTTAGTACAAATATACGTAGATGATATTATATTTGGTTCTACTGATGAAACCCTTTGTCAAGATTTTGCCAAGTGTATGCAGATCGAGTTTGAGATGAGCATGATGGGGGAGCTCAACTATTTTCTTGGGTTGCAAGTCAAACAAATGTCAAATGGAACCTTCATCTGTCAATCAAAGTATACAAAGGACATGCTGAAGAAATTCGACCTTGACAACGTCAAACAAATCAGCACTCCAATGGCTACTTCAACCAAACTTGAACCAGATGATAGCGGCAAACCCGTAGACCAACGTAAGTATCAAGGTATGATAGGCAGTCTACACTATCTTACTGCTAGTCGCCCTGATATTATGTTTAGCGTTTGCCTGTGTGCTAGATATCAAGCAAATCCTAAGGAATCACACATGACCGCTGTTAAGTGTATCTTTCGATACCTTAAGGGTACGGTTACAGTGGGCCTATAGTATCCCAAGTCAACATCATTTGACCTCATTGGTTACTCTCACTACACCAAAATAGACCTTTTGGAACGGAGAAATTATGTTCCAAATATTTTTTGGAACGCCTTTATTCCGTACCTATTTTTGGGCTGCCAAATTCTTGGAACGGAATAAAGGTGTTCCAAAGGACGGTTATTGGAACGCTTTATATGCGTGCCAGTATTGGAACACCTACAAAGCGTTCCTAATAAAGGGTTCCAAAGGAGGATTTTTGGAACACATTATATGTGTGCCAGTGTTGGAACACCAATAAAGTGTTTCTAATAAGTAACAGTCCAAATTAATTTGTACATTCATACTGGAACGGATAAAATGTGTTCCAATATTGGAATGGTAGAAATATGTTCCTATCAATTGTCCATATTCTTTAAAATACCATTACCTATAATCTGAATTTATATATAGATAAATGATTTTTAACCCTAATAAGATTTTATAATTATATAAAAGATAGTAAACAAATATCAATAGCACAAGTACACACAAATAGATAAAGATAAACTTGCATATCACTAATGAAGTCAGAATGTCTTACATAATAATATTGTATTATGTTTAATACAATTTTACTACACTACCATTCTAACAAAATATCCTAGTGATGTGAAAATAATTTAAGATCTTTTCCTCGTTCTCTTTCTTCCCCATAGCTAATTTTTCATCGCTTTGTGATCAAACTCTTCCATTGTTGGGATGGACATTGGGCCTGCAAAAGTTGAAGGTTAAAAAAATAGTGGAGAAAAAGAAGATCAAAAAAGAATGTTTCCTGAATGATATTTAACACATATGGAGACAAACATGATGATTCTTCAAAAAGAATTGTCCCGAACAATATAACCAATCTTGTTTGCAGTGAACAATGTAAACTACCTATGCCATTGCACAACAAAAAGAAATTGAAAATGTAGTCTGTAGCATAATAAGCTACTATATATGCTTTGGCAAAAGAGATGATAATATGACATTCACAAACCTGCTTTTTAAAAAAGTTGGTACTAATCAACACCTCGAACTCATGAACTGTAGGAATATGTGACAAACTGCCCAGAATAGAATGACGAAGATGCAACCAACAAAAATGAATATCCTATCTACTCGGCGTAAGCTCTGTAGAATTTTATGCTTATTGTTCATATTGGAGGCTATGATCTTTGAGAAACATACAATCTTTTCCATCAGTTCCTAGTTTCTACAACTTCACAGCAAGGCCGGTCCAAGGGTAGGTTTGACAAGACTTTGAACTTGAACAAAATTACAGGGCAATGGAAAAACTTTTAACAGGGCAGATGTAAGAATTTTGTTCAAAGGGGTCTTTAACAGGGCATGTAAAGTTTGTCTAGAGATGCCAAATAACTGTGTTGTGGTCACATCATATTGTTAAACTTAAACATTGTGGCAACATCGTTGATGTGGTCGCAACTCGCAAGAGCACTGTCGATGCTTTATGGAAGCATTGTAATTCCATCCCAGTAACACCCTGTTATCATTGCGATAACACTTGTTGTGAACACCATAGTGAACCGTCGTAGAAAGATGGGAGGCCAGGATTGCAGAGGGGCGAATGTCTTGGGGGAGAGTAGAGGTAAAGATATTTGGAAAGTTTGAGGGGGTACAAAACCAACCTAATTTACTGAATACCTCTTGGAATTTGGAAATACGTCTATACTAAATTTATGGTTTCTAAAATTCGCAAGGTAATGAACGGATCAGCCCTTGTCGTATGTGTGATAGATGCCATCTATTTTTTTTGCCTGTGTGTTACAAGTGGAGTATTTTAGATAGTCTCACAGAATTACTAGTAAAACAAAATTAACCTTCTATAAATGTCAGCTATAGAGAACACTTTGATAAACTTCTACAGGAAAAAAAAGGATCTTAACACCAATTGGTACTTGCCAACCTGCTTTCCTACCAATTGTACCAGAAACAAAGGTTTATGTTCATCAGCAAGATAAAATGCAGTGAGATTGAATCAGAGACAAATTAGAAAATAAGAGTTCTTACCCCTTTATCCGAAGGCTCTTGTGCAAAGCTAGCTCTAAGCAGGTTTCGCCATTTATCCTAAAGCAAAGGAAGAGATGCAGTAAATGAAAGGGGTAAGAACAGGATTGTAGTGAAGCCCAACACCTTGCTACCTTTTTTATGGACTAGAATCAGTTCTCCAATCTTTGTCTTCGACCATCCATCTACTCTTTAGGATATATTAGAACTAATCCCAAACATTCAGTAGTAATTAAAATAGAGCACCAATCATCCACTAGCATGATATTGATTTTTGATATCTGAATATTTAATAGAAAGAGCAAAAAAATTACAAATACGACTCATGACTCAGTAAATAGTCCTGTAAATAAAAAAGCAACAAAAATCGTTATAAGTATTGCTATGACATCAGAGATTATTAGTAGACAACTATAAGCAAGTGTACGTATAATCAAAGTAGATAGAGCAACAAGAATGCATCTGGCAAAACCTGTTTATGAAAAAGATTTTAGTTATGACAAAGTTTAAGGGCTAGCAAGTCAATGATCAAAAAATTTAAGACTCTCCTTAGTTGTTTGTCACCTGAACATCCCAAACCGGATAGTTGTGGCCTTTGTAGCAGACTAGGTTTGCATTTAGATGTGTGGTATGATGTCAACTACTTCAAGATATGAATAAACTGGAAAGTGTGACTACTTCAAGAATTGATGTTTCATGGGCTTACGAGACATATAATGAAAAATGTAAAGTTGGAGTTCATTGACATTTACATCTGAGCCTAATTTTCCAGCTAATGCCAGTAACAATGTCATTTTTTCCTGAGCTTTGAGGACCTAACAACAATGTCATCATGATAATGCAACAACAGAATCCGTTAGTTGTTTGTCCAAGAAAAATATGATAAAGCTTGCATTTTCAATGCGACTAACACAAATGCCTTTTTGTAAGATGATGCAATTCGTAATAGGAAATTGCAATCTTCTCCATGAGAGATTAAGACTTGAATTTTATCAATTTGTATTAGTTAATTTTCCAACTGTGTAGATCAGCAAAGAATTGTATTTATGGATAATTTTGGGAATAACAGTCAAGTAAAATTCTACTGGAATCAGAAGGCAGAGTTCTCAAGGAATTTTATGCATATGGATATTCTATTAAAAAATTGTACATGGTGCATAATGACAAGACATTTTCTAAAACTGTAATGAAATAACAGTCAAGCTCCAACATTTTGCTGGTGTTTGATACACAGCAAGGACATTTTCTAGATTACACACAAGGTCTTCACCAAAGAAGTTCATGATTTGTATCAATAAAATGCCATAACTTACAAAATATCGCACTAGACACAAATGGGTCTTCACAAAGAACAGGAAACTTAACAAATTCATGATTAGCATCTAACAAGTAGTAAAATCCTATCAGCAAGCCAAGGTTGTTTTATGGCTGCTTTTGGCCCTTAAGCCATGATAACTGACCCAAAAACTTAAATGTATATCCATAAAAGGGTGCCAGTTTATAAGATACCACCAAATTCCACGCATGGTGAATGACAACACACAAGAAACAAAATGGTAGATATCTTAAAAAGATCACCATCAAAACCTTTATCCAAAGTTATTGAGGTCAGCTATTTGAATCATTTTTCTTCCCTTTAACTTGTTTAGGGCCATCTCTCTATAACAATAAAAATGTCAACTCTTCATTACAGCCTACAAGTTTGATTTGGCCTACCTCTAGTTCTAAGAGCTCCTTCAACTAATATCCTATCACTCTTGACAGGTGCATCTAAAGGACTTTGTGGTATACATCCAAATCAATGAAACAACTTTCTTTCACTCTAATCCTCAATTGGCACCATCTCCAACTTTCCATGGATACATTCATTTTGTATCCTATCTTTCAACATATTCGCACTCATCCATCCTAGCACTCACATCTCAGATAAGCTCTCTTTTTTTGACATGTTTCTAATTGTGCAACACTACAATCAATATAGCATGGTGGCCTTGTAACCCCTTCAACTTCAAGGCTCAACAATAATTAGCACTTCATCCCTCATCTTCTTAGTACTTATGTGTACGTTACATGGTGTTGCTTATCACTATAGTATGATTCGGTATTTATATCTTGGACAAGACTCGGTATTTACATCATGGACAGAAGTGACAAATACATCTTAACCCTCCCTAGATCCTGCATTTGCAGGTGCGTTATAGCACTGGAAGACTTTTTCTTGTTTGTAAACTATACTTAATCACGATTTCATATTTCAACAGTATTGTTCATTTCTACAGTTGTAGTTTCAAAGATGTGCCCTCTGCTATAAGCAATCACCCCTTGGAAGTTTTAATAAAAACTTTCACTTAGGTTTCCTTCACTTTCTAATTGGTTTTCCACTTGCAGGCTAATGGTAGAGAGAAAGGAACTGATTTCCTTTCCCTCACTTTCTTCAAAGTTCAAACCAAAAACAAGCTTCGTGGCATTTATCAATTCACTATCAGTGATGTTGGTCTTGTTATTCAAGCGTCCGTAAGATATAAAATAAATATTGTTGTCAATACTTACAACCAAATACCAATCGTTACAAGATGTGGCAGATTACTGAATGCAAAATGTTATTTCACGCTAAAAGAAACAAGCATAGTTACCATACTTTTTGATAACTGAAAATCCATACTGGAGAGACAATTATAGAACACCAACAACACTGCAGACTACAATAAAATATCCCATATTAACTGGAGGAAGCACCATGAACAAGGAACTAGAAGCAATGTTACAAAGGATTAGTAGTATAGTCACCACTGTAGCGACCACCAACCCAGTCCCAGAATGCAAAAGCGTTGGCAGGGTCAATTCCAAACTTCTCTACAAGCTACAGAGAAAAATTGAGCAAAACCTTACTAAACAAATACTGATGGTTAATTTATAAGTTTCTTACACCCAACCTCCATATATACATATGTATTTTACAATGTTTTTACTATAAAGGTTGTAGAAGACCCCCCTTTCAAAAACGTCTTTAGGAAGTGTTGTAGATGGAACGTTGTAAAAGGGTTTTATTTCTTGTCATGTGTGATAATAATTTCCAGCTATATTCTTTATCTAATTAAGTCACAGCAACTTTATAGATTTTAGCAGGGGAATGTAAAGCAATGGAAGGAGTGGTCAAGGATCAAGGAATGTGAGGAGCAGTTGAAATTACACTTCAGGGACATACTTTTTACTGAAATGAGAATCAAGTAGATAGATTTATGTCAGTCAGACGCTTCCTATGCAACCTACAAGCTCTGTATTTTTTTTCTTTAGCTGCAAACATGAATGATGAATGAGGCTTCAGACCAGGGTTCAAAGTTAGAATCTGTATCGGACCATTCCTATGGGTATCGGGATCGACGGTATCGACAGTATCGGAGGTTTCGGACCGGGGTATCAAATTTTTTGGTATCAAAAAAGAAATAATTATAAATTAATTAATAACATTTTAGAAAATATATTTTATACATTTAGGCATGATTTTAATATTTTTAGTGTTATTTCTTAGTAATTTTGAAATTGAATGAAATAATAGTCACCCTTACCGATTGATTTACATACGATAGATAAGTTTTCCTTTATATGCTTTCATAACCTTTCTATGCTTTTACACCCTTGTTGACTGGTCTTTTTCGTTCAATTTTCTTTGCCGAATTGACCAAAAAAGAGACTCCTAATGTCAGTATCGGGTATCGGTCGGTATCGGATCAGGACACGTCAAACTGTATCGGTATCCGTATCGGATCGGTATCGGACGATACTGCAAACTATGCTTCAGACTTTGGGAACTGAACATTTTTTGAGGCAAATGAATAATAACCATTAGTAATCCTACTTTGATACACCAAAACACCTAATAATAGATGACACAGGGATGATTGCACTTTCAGTTATATGTGGCTAAGTAAATAGATATATAAATATCTTACAAGGAAAATGTAAGATAATTATCTAGATAACATTAGAGTCATATCGATGAAAGATGAATCTTAACACTACGTATGTACTACAATCATTTGTATATAATACCTCCCAAAGTGGATAAATATTCACATGAAGTATTCTTATTCCATAGGATAAGCTCTTTTGAGTAAAATACCATTAGATAAGTTAATAAAGGAATACGGCATCTTTAAATGACAATGCACCCTCAATATGTCTAGTTCAAAGCATACAGGACTAAAACTATAAGAACTCAAACATTTTAAAAACTTTAGTTCCAATAAGGACTATATTGCTAATTAACATTGATAGACACTTGTCATTAGCTTAAGTAGACTGGCCAATCGAAATCCTCCTCGACATAGTATTATTGGTTGATCTGAGAAATATTAATGATGTTTCCATCCACAAAATATTTGTTAACGTTGGGAATCCATTCCAAATCCTACTCATTTGTTTCAACAAGGAAGCATAATAGCAACCACAGATATTCTATATAGTACCAACTCCCACTTGGCTACTAACAATTGTAAAGGGCCAGGGCATCACTAACAGATACATCCTACCCAGGACCTCTATAAACATATAGTTAGCACACCCAATTCTGACAACATCCAACAAATGTTGGGCAAGATAAGAATGGGACTAGGGATGAAAAATAATACAAGTAATCTGGCTCGTATTCGATTCCATATATGTATTTAAACTAGTATCAATACCTAAATCCAACAAATTGGTTATAATGCTTTACCAACTCGTACTAAAAGAACTATACTCAAATTAGTCAAACAGTAACGCCGACACTTTAATATGTCTTCTACTATATATAAAAGGTAATTAATCAAATACCCAGTACAAATTATTTTACTCCAGTATCAGCCACAGTCAAAATACGACAAAAGAAAGAGCTAAAATGAATGGAAACCCTCAATAATTCAATCATTTTTAGTCTTCCCTTTTCCTAACACTACCCTACATTTTAATCGAATATGTATATAACAGATTTATCTGGAAATAAACACGAATATTGTTAAGACCTAAAAGTTATAATAGTCGTTTTAGCACTTTAGTTGGGACCTAATTGTCAATGAAAGAATGGACAATCCTGCATTCTACCATCTTCTTATGTAATCTATTTAGCAGAATTTTGATGTATTCTAAGAATAGGTTCCTTGTGGAAATAGTGAATACCCAACATAAAACTTTGATGTGGGAATGTCATTACAGGCACCTTAAGGGTACTCATAAAGGAGTATGGGATATTATTTAAAAGGATAGCTTTAATTCGAGAATATGTGCCATCTCCTCTCCTCTCCTCCGGTTACCAAAAGCCTCATAAACTTGGTTTCCCAACCTTTGGTCTAGAAGAAAAGTATTGACTAGACTGATTATATGCTCGTAACCCAAAGCAATGGCCACAGAGTATTAATAAATAACATGGATACTAGAAAACAACTTTGGCAAGAGAGCATTTGACTCCTAAATCTCCATCATATGCCAAAAGAAGTTCCTGGCCCACATTATATTAGGCAACTAAAGTGCATAACACCAAATTACTAAAACCCCTTAAGGTGTTTGCATATGATCAAAGGCTATAGTTAATTCTACTTCTAAAATCTATGGATCAATCAGTGACGTCGATAGTAACTTTCCCGACTTAATGCCAGATGCTCACACCAAGGGGGAACTGCTCAAAGGATGTTGGGGGTGAGCTCCTGCCCACACCAGAAAAAAATTTATTTTTTTCCAGATAAGTTCCGCACCTCAGCCCATCCCAGCTCATCCCAGCCCACTCCAGTTTGAATATCTGGTCCCGCCCTTGGAGCAACTGATTTATTTTTCCACCATTACTACCACATCAAACAAAGGCATTGCTAAGGGCATCTACAATAATATGAAATCCTTCCTTAAATTGGGAAATTAATTTATGTGCAATGCTACCAAGTGACTCCAGCTAAAACAAGCACATTTTATTGAACGTACAACCTAGAAGACCCCTAATTTTTAGAAATAACATTTTTTTCCTAGATCAATAGGGAAACATTGAATTTAGGAATGCACAAAATGTTTATTCCTAAAACTAATCACATCGCATACACCAATTAGAGACAATTTATAAAAAATGTAACATCAGATGATCCGACAACTATACATAAAGAATTCAAGCAATAATAAATTTATAAATCTGAATCCAAACCTACACCAATTAATCATCCCCAAAAATCCAAATGTTAGGGTTTTGATCGTAAGTGGAATACAAGTACCTTAGTATGCGAGGACGACGAGATGAGGACGGAGAGACACCCGTGATCCAATGGTGAGATGACTCGGGACGGAGAGAAGATGACGGTCGAGGATGGAAAGAGGACGCCGACGTTGATTCGGACCCGACGGCCGCTAGAGAAGCAATGGCTTTCCCGCGTGGTTTTCAATTCCCGCCCGAGGTTGGGAGAAGGGATTTTGGTGTACAAAAAAGAGGTTGGGAGAGGGGATTTTTGTAGGATTTTGGTGTGCCTACATTTTCAATTCCCGCCAGAGGCTTGCAAAAAAGAGAGAAGGGTTTGTGTGCCAGATTGGAAGAAAATGTGGTGCTTTGTTAAAGTCACGTGATATTACGTGAATTGATTTTTTATACATTTGGAATGGTATTGGAACAGTTAATGTGCGTTCCAAAATAATCAAATTTTAATTAAAAATAATAACATGATATTTAGAACATTTTTCAATTATGGCACAGTTTTTTTCCGTTCCAAAACTTAGGCACGCTAAATAAGCGTTCCAGATTGAAATACGTCTAGTGTTCCTAATTAGCTATTTTTGTGTAGTGTCTGATGCTGACTTCGTCGGATGCAAGGTCGACCGTAAAAGTACGAGCGGCATGTGTCATTTATTAGGAAAAGCTTTAGTCTCTTGGTTTAGCAAGAAGCAGAATTCTGTCGCACTATCCACAACAGAAGCTGAATATATCGCAGCTGGGCATTGTTGTGCATAAATTCTGTAGATGAAGCAAACCCTTGAAGACTATAACTTATCTTTCATGCATATTCCAATCTTTTGTGACAACACTAGTGCTATAAATCTTACTAAGAATCCCATTTGTCACTCACGCACGAAGCATATTGAAATTCGTCATCACTTTTTGCGTGATCATCAGCAAAATGGCACAATTAACTTAGAATTTATTGACATTGATCATCAGTTAGCAGATTTCTTTACAAAATCATTATCCGAAGAGCGCTTCAATTTTCTTTGTCGTGAACTTGGAATTTTAGATGAAGCTGTTGTAAATTAAAATAAACCTGCGTAAATATCGAATATATCTTAATTCTCTTATGATGAACTTGCTATGGGTACAAGCCGAAAGGGTCCTTCTGACAACAAGGCGTAAAAGCCTAAGCGACACGGTGCACTAGTCCTCAGGACTACCGCTAGCTGGGATCCGGCCCCTGCAGTTAACCCATGGCAGCTTCAAAATATTGAATTATAATATAATTCCTTATTTATTATACGGTTCATTTTTATTTATCACATGCTGAAATACTATTTTTTTTAACTTCATATTGCTGCTTCGAACTCACTATCCTTTATTCATTTGTTTACTTATTGGATCTTTTCTTATATTTATACTCTTGTCTTATATTGGTCTTTCTTACTTAACCATATTTTCTTCATTTCTGCCTGATTCCTATTCTGTGACCAGGATCCGGAATTCGGGCCGAACTCTGTCCTTACTAGAGTTCGGGCCGAATTCGGCCTGACTGTTCCAGAACCGGGAACAGTCTCAGCCGTTGATCAAAAGTTAGATCCAATGGCCATTATTTTCTCCGACCAAGAGAAACCCTTCCCATATTTTCGGTTTCTCTTCCCTCTCCTTCCTCATTACCACCTTTTTCACTTCTCTAACACAATTCTCTCAAAACCCTAACCCTAATTTCTCCTTTCTAGAGCTCAATTCTTCCCCAAACTCAAGGAGAAGGCTTCTTTTTCAATTCTCCTTCATTGTTCATCACTAGTTTGAGGTATAATTCCATACTTTTCTATATCTTAATTTCTTTCATTATCTATTATGTTACTGCTCCACGTTTGTTCAATCGCGGGAAGAGACTTCGGACAGAGGGAGCATCCTCATCGAATGCTCCTCCGTGCGTTGAACCGCCCGTTGTACCACCCGTTGCACCGGCCATTGAACAACAAATCCATCCGTTGTTCAATCCTCCACGTCCACATGATCCAAACACTTTTGACGACCGAATTTTTGTATCACTAGACGCCTCAAATGATTGGTTTAGTAATTTTCGGATACGTCCGGTGTTTGCGGGATACCCCATCAACTTTACTATATTCTCACAATATGATGCACTATTTCATGACCTTTGCCTTGATGAACTTGCTACCATAAATTCGGTCATTTATCGTAGTGCCATTCAAATGTTCTACTGCAACTTAACCCATGATGATACTCATATTTATTCACAAGTTGCGGGAATTGATATCTCCTTTGACGATTTCGAATTGGCCGAATATCTTGAGCTTCAAGAGCCTAATTCTTGGGAAAAGCTTGTTGAAGCTAGATCATTTCAATTTCCCGAAGGGATTTCACTTGAAAGCTTCAAGGACGACTTGTGTAGCCCTAACACATATCCTCGTAAGCTTTTGGCTAAATTCCTTAATCCCTATTTCTATGAGCTTCATCGGATCATTTTCAACACCATTCTAGCCAAAGCGGGTTCTACCGATAAAGTCACTTATTTTGAAATCTCGGCCTTATACTGTCATTACCACATTTCTAGTTTGAGGGTAAATTTGTCATTTTTTGGGGTAAATAAAATTTATTAGTATTAATTAGAATTTATGGGAATTTTTAGAATTTATTTTGGATTTATTTGGACTAGTTTGATTTTTGGCCAGTTTTGACTCATGTAGACCAACCTAGGAACTAACCATAGTTAGTTGGGCTTGGTTAGGTCAAGTGACCCTAGTCTAACCTAGTGTGACTCAAGTTAGTGGTTAGTGATTCATAGAACTTGAATTAGGAATGTAGAAATCAAGTTATTTGATAAATGGCTTGTGATTACATAAGTCATTTTGTGACTTAACTAGATAGGACTAGCCAAACCTAGCTCAACCATCACCCTAACCTATATGGCCGGCCACCCTAGCTGAAACCTAGGGATTCCCCCATTATAAATACACTCCTAGTTTTTAGGGCTAGCCTCTTTTAAGGTTCTTCAAAAGTTCTAAGGAAAGAGGTGAGTCCCATCTTCCTAAAATCATTAAAAATCCATTTTGAATCCTTTTTCCTTCAAACCAATTCCATTAGGACCTAAATTTCTTCCTCTTGCTGCTGGAATTAATTTGGTTGCAGGAAGAAACAATTTGTGAGACTTGGAGGCTTGAGGAGTTCTCTCCATTTAGAAGCTTTTCTATTCTTTTTGCATCAATAGGTATAACTCTTAATACTCCATTAATTTCCTGTTTGAATCCATTTTAGGAAGGCCCTAGCCCTACCCCTACTGTAGGATAGGCTAAACCTAGGGTTTGGATTCGTTTCGTGTCCGTATCGGACACATATCAATAGGTTGCTGTTAGTATTCGACGAAATGCCTCAAAGGACATTTCGATCGAATTAATTCTTTGTGTTTGAATAGGAATCTTCGTTTTGATCTCGCTTACACGTTTCTGGGACACTGAGGGAGTTTTTGTGTCGTGTCGTGTCGGAATCGACGTATGCACACACACGGGTGCACACGCGCGCGCACTGTGGTTCGATCCCCTGCTGTTTGGGGCTTGGTGTGCTGTGTACACACCACTTCGACGCACACAAATTGACACGCGTGTGGTGTCTGTGACTGACACGAGGTTCGTGAAGTGTCACGAGCTTTCGTGTCGTATTGGACACGCATTTGCCCGTGCACGTGTCGTGCACTGTGTGTATCAGTGATCCTAAATGTGTGTTCCTGAGTTAATTGTTTAATGCTTTAAAATCATGTTTTAAATTGCTATTTAGATCCTATATGTGATGTATAATCTCTGATAATATTAGATTACATGTTAATTAGGATTAAGGTGGAAAAATGGGTTCGAATTGGGAATTTCTGATACATTCCTGATACTGGGGTTTTTTCCAGTTTTCCTAACCTTTAATTTTCCTGGTTGTCTATGTTCTTCACTGTAATTTTTCCCCCACATGTTTGTTTGCATATATTAATGAAACATTTAGATTCAAATGGGTATTGGGATGTGTTATGAGGATTTTGACATGTTGAGTTGTTTTCGAAATGGGGACTGGAACTGGAAAATATGGAATGGTAGTTACTGATTTTTCCTTCCTTCTGTTCTTCTCTAAAACCTGAGTTTCATTCTAGTTTGTTTTAACTGAGATTTACTCTTTATCATTCACAACATTGTAATCCATACACATGGTAAAAACTGAGTTGGTTTTGGGATAATTTGATAAAACCTGAGAATGTATGCCATATGTCTAATTTGATAAAACCTGAGAATTTCATTACCTATCAACTGTTGTTCTA
Source organism: Iris pallida (assembly GCA_029216955.1). Classification (NCBI taxonomy): domain Eukaryota; kingdom Viridiplantae; phylum Streptophyta; class Magnoliopsida; order Asparagales; family Iridaceae; genus Iris; species Iris pallida. The sequence goes on from JANAVB010031219.1 coordinate 9,308,134, forward strand.
ACATTTTTAATATAAATTGTTCATTGGAGACTGAATTGATTTGCCTAATCTGAACTTTGGTTCAAGTTAAACCTGAGATTGGTTGGTTAACTAATATAAATTCCTGCATATTTCAATGTGATACTCTCTTCACTGTCACCTTTGTTCCTGTGCACATGGCAACACATACACTGTCACATTTGTTAGTCCCTGTTTTCTGATGCAGGGTTCACCATGGTTTAGTTTCACTTGTACTGTTATTTCCTGCATTTATTCCTGATCACCTATTTCCCTTCTACTGTTTTGGTTTCCTGTGAACACACCCTTTGTTTTCCTGCACACTTTAGCACAGAGAACACACACACATGATTTCTTTCCTGTTTCTATTTCCTGCTCACATACTATACACTGTTTCCTGTATATTTACATTCCTGTACACCCCTTCCACACATTATCTTTTTTTTTTCCTACACACAGCACTCTCCTCTCTCACAGTGACACACACACACTTTGTCATTGCCTGCATATGTTGTCCTGTACACTGTTGCATTCCTGCACCTTAGTTTATACACACACACATGATATGGTTATTCCTGTCACAGCCCACAAGCACATGCCTCCCCTCACTCTTATTACATATGTATGTAATGTATATATATGTAAGTTAATGTATATCTTTGTAAAATGGAATGCCTAATGTAATGTATATATATATATATATATATATATATATATATATATATATATATATATTGATAAATAAGTTAGACATGTTTGATGTATGTTAGTTATATAGCATATAGCTATGTTGTGATATGTGAAATAGTTGGGATAGGCTTGGTTCAGGCTTGCATATCCTTGTAGTGGTGTGTACTAGCTAGTATAGGCTTGTGTGTCCTAGTATAGACTAAGCTAGACTTGATTAGACTATTTAGCCTAGTTTAGACAAGGTTGACCTAGTTTGACTTCTAGGGTTGACCAAAGTTGACCAAGAGTTTACTTTGGCCTAGATTGACTTAGAATCATGTAGAATGCATAGTAGGACTCCATTTTGATATTCTGGACTTGTTGTGACTTGTGCTGTTCTGATTAGGAGCCAGACACCACTCCTTGGACAGTACGATTCATATCGGACACTCAGATACAGGCGAGTACATTCTATGATCATTTCATATCCTGTTTAGAATTATTTCCTGCAGTAGATTACTTTACTTGTACTGTCACGTTGGTCACACGGATTGGTACTATATGGATCCTTTCTTGAGATGTTATCCTTAGGGTGCATCAGGTACTACATGTTCTGTGCGTTTCACTTACATGGCGTATCACATGCTTCATTGGTTCTTCGATCACTTACGACATATACTCTTATGATCGTAGAGTCTTCCTAGAATCCTTATCCCATTCATGGGACTACTATGTATCACTTTGGGGTCTATCACCTTCGGGGTTCATCACCTTCCGGGTCTATCACCTTCGGGGTCTGTTACATAGCATCATATAACATAACCTGGCTGGATCCTTGTGTATTGATTGGGGATACGGGAGAGTATAAATGGACATGTGAATAATACACCAGTAGTGTAGTATCAGAATCATTCCGTAGTGTAGCATCAGAATCATCCCAAGCCATTTACATGTTCATATTGTACTCTGACTCACTAGTCACATGCTAGCTCTTTATGTATAGTAGATATTTCTATTACAGTTCTCTCTCTGTTTACATACTGCACTTCTTTCAGTACTTGTATCTTACTTTACTGCATGTTTATATTTTCTAACCTGCTATGAATTGTTGAGATGTACTGTGCTCGCTCCTGTCCTGACTGGACCTGTTGAAAATATTACAGAGGACGAGGAGGAGGCTTGCCTGGACACTTACTACGGGGCAGCCCTAGATGACACCTGTGAGCTGGACCCTCAGGAGGATCCAGCAGTAGCTGAGGACCTTCCCCCGACTGCCTAGACTAGATAGTTAGGCTATTATCTTTATGTAGTTGGATCATGTTTTAGCTAGACTCTTTATCGGAGATTAGTTTGTATATTCTTTCATGCTGTAGCTGAGTTTGTATTTCTCTGGATATTGTTGGGATTATCTTAGACTATTTCATCTCTTTATTTTCTTGAGTTATATTTTATATCGTGCTATCTCTTCCTTAGCTGTGATTGAGTTTGTTATTACTATGTCACCCCCATTCGGGGAGTATAAACTGTTTAGATATATTTACATTGCTAGATGTTGTGACCTAGGACAGCGTTCTACCGCCGACACTGCAGCGTAGGCTGGACGTATTCACGTCTCGTGCCCTTACTCTAGGGTACGGGTCGTGACATATACCATCTCCACTTCCATGTTCCCTTTAATCTTCCACGCACAATGATGGATTGGATGATTAACTGTAGGAAGAAACCAAGATCTTTGGTTTATGCATTATACCTTCCTATGATCTTTTGTGCGTTTCATATACCCCTTGATGAGTGTCCATTCTTACCTGCCCCTGCCTTCCTCTCTAAGGCAAGGAGGCTTCAGGCGGCCATTGGCTCACCAGTAGTGTCTGAGCATTCTGATGATGAGCCAGATGCCCCTCCTCTTTGACAGGATCCTCCTCCTCCTCCTGCCACTCTCGAGTCCCTTCAGACCATGCTCCGAGATCGCTTCACTTTGGAGGACGATCGTTGGACTCAGCTGGATTATCGGACCACCTTGCAGATGAGTGCTATCAGCAACTCGCTGCATAATATTCGGTATTCCATGTCTCGCCATCCTTCCATGCCCATTCCTATGGAGCGAGATCCCGGTCGTGAGGGCTATCGTATCGATGACCCTTGGGTCATTCGCTACTTGGATCCAGATGCAGCCTTCGTGGACCCTCGTCGCTCCTTTACTGATCCATCGGACGACGTTGGGCCTTCACGCACTCGATGATGGATATGGTCTGCTCCCTGCTACTGCTACTGAGGATCATAGATTATGGTTTATGCATTTTGCTTTTAGTTGCTTTTATGTACTTGGTTTGTATTAGACTTATTATGGATTATGACTTTTGAGACTTTGGTAGTTCTATCAGTTTATGTCATTTCTTTATGACTCTTGAGACATTTGGTCGTTATATCAAGTTTATATGCAGTTTCTTCTCATATCTTTTGGTGTGTTTGCCAGTTATTACTTGTTTATCTTAAATTGCTAAATGCCAAAAGGGGGAGATATGTATATTCTATATTCTTTTTATCTATATGTGCTTTTGGAAGAATGTTCTTAACAGGCCAACAAGATACATCATTGTTTACGGGGGAGCTATTCTTAAGGCTCGGCACTTATTATGGGGGAGCTATGCTTTACATGTGTCCAGGTATGAATATTGAATATACAATTATTATTTTGTCAATTATCAATATGGGGGAGATTGTTGACACAAAGTCACAGTCAACCAAATATTGATAACATTGACTAAATAATACTTGTAATAATTCAATACGACACACGACGACCACATCCAGTTCAAGCCAGACGACAGCTCAGTTTTGCAAATGCAAGTCATTTTTGAGTCTGTATTTTTATATTTATTGAGTCTAGACTGTTGTAAGCTGAGTTGTGCTGAGCTCTTGAGACTTGCCCTATAACCTACCCAAAATCCGTAAAGCTCCACACATCCAAAATAAGCCCACTGGACCCTAAGACCTATTCTGTGCTCTGGAGACAGAGTTCGGGCCGAACTCTGCCTCCACACAGAGTTCGAGCCGAACTCTGTCCCCTAAAAATCAGCACCCTAATTTTTAGGGTTGGCTGGTTGCTAGTTGTCCAACGGCCAAATTTTTGAAAATTCCTACCAGAATTCTGGCCGAATTCAGCCTGCCAATACCCTATAAATAGGCCAAGAATTCTCTCATTTTCATTCATCCCATCTTCTCTTCTCTTCTCTCTAAAGCTCAATATAAGCCATACCCTTCTTCATCTACTAGCCATAAGCTCCCTAAGCCTCGAGTGCTCAGCATCTTTCAGTTATGAGTCTTGTGCAAGAGTTCAAGAAATCGCTTAGAAAATTTCAAGCATCGCCACTGCGATCCTTTGTAAGAAGTTGACGTGCTCTTCTGAAGAAAAGGCACAGGGTGTAACTACTTCACAAATAGTGGATTTAATCATGAGCTAGAGTTCTCAGGCCTGGATTAGTCCTCCACGAGGGAAACCAGGTTAAAATCGGCTGTGTTTGCGTATACTTTCTTGCTCCTTATTTATTTCCGCATTTACTCTGATTAATTTTAGATTGTGAAAGAGTTTAATTTTTAATTGGCTATTATCGCTATAAACTCTATTCACCCCCCTCTAGAGTTACCATCTGTTCTTCAGATGGCTGCAGTTGTAGAAATAATAGCACTAAAAATTCAGCACAATTGGCATAATCAATTTGGTAATAACAAGTTACCAACTAATGGATTCCAACTTCAAGTGTTTTGATAGCATTGAAAGGTCTAAGACTTTGAGGTCTATAGGTTACAGCTGTAGAAGAATTAGTACAAAGAAAGATCAAAAACAAGATATAGATGACTGTTGGTATATTTAGTATGGAAATATGTTATATTTAGTACGGACATATTTGGTGTTGGTATATTTAGTATGGGAATATGTTATATTTAGTATGGGAATATCCTGAGGACATATTTGGGATGTCAGAATATGCCACATGATATTCCATTTGATATTCCACCATGTAAAGGCTATATAAAGCCTATGAGACTCAATCAATAAAATCACTCAATTACAACATGGCATCAGAGCCACAAAAAACCCTAGCCGTCACCCCCTCCCCAAAATCCTAACCATAGCAGTCATCATCGCCGCCGCCACCACTACCGACACTGCCACCACTACCGACACCACTACCACTACCGTCACCACCGCCGTTGCCGTCACCATCGTCGACATCACCGCCACCTCTGCCGTCCCCACCGTCGACATCTCCGTCACTACCGCCGACATCACCGTTTGTCACAGAAATGAGGGGGCAATCCAAATGTGACATCGAGGGCCTAGATCTGATGGATGAGAGACATGTTCGATGTAAAACCCCTAAATTTCTACTATTTTTTTATTTAAATTTAGTAATGATTTAAAACTTTCGTAATACACGTCGCGTAGTCGTATTATACGTCGCACACGACTTTTATTTCTTTTTCGAATTTGCTCGACAAGTACGAATATGTGCGAGCGTACATATTTTTAGAAAAATATATTTTTTATTTTTATGGTTTCAAAATAATATAAGTAATAATTATTTCTAGCTATCATTTAAAGTTTATGGTTTTAATTATGAAAAACCTTTTATTTATGCAGTTATAATTATAAAGTATTTTTTTTCATAAAATGGTATATTAGAAAGTATATTTATGTAAAGAATATTTGTGCATACATATAGCTCATAAATATTTATTAGTTTATTTTAAATAAAAATACAATTTTCGAAATTAATATTATTAGTATTTTTGGAAAACATATTTTGAATTTATTGTGGAGATTTAAATCTTGATTTGAATCTATGTATTTATTTAAATAGTTAAATATTTGAAATTGATTTATCTCATGGATTTTATACTAGAAATTTAATTTGATTTAAATTGGATATTTAATTTGAAATTAGATTTAGATTTGGATTTGGATTTGGATTTGATTGCTTTAAATTAAATTAGGAAATATCTAAATTGGGTTTTAAGGGATCCTAATTCTTATCCAATTGGGAATTCCCACATCCTATAAATAGGCAGGTACTCCTCCAACTTTTTTATGAATTCCTCCACAATTTTCTCCACCACAAATCTACGTGCATCGTTTATGTGTCCATCCAAATTCTTATTCCATATATTTTTTTACATTTACAATTTCTCTTTCCCGTGTCCGACAACCCCGGACACGTCCATCCAATCCTTTGTCACGTAGGACACGTAATTCCTACCTAATCCAAATCCTAGCCAAGCCCGACACGCCAATCCCTAACCCAATCCAGTCCTACCCTAGCAATCGGTCGTGACCGCGCCAACCACCGGTTTCCGGCGCTGCTCCTGACCAATACCACCACCAACACCGTCTCCTCGACCACTCCAGCAGAACACCACCACCTCCTCTTCTCCTGTCCACCCATACTGCCGCCACCGTCGCCGCGGACTTCCCCGCCGCCGGCCAAACCAACACCACAACCACCTCCACCAATTTCGACCACCATCGCCATATCCCAAAAAGAAACCACCAAGAAAAATCCTAAAAATCAAAGACAAACCCAGACCATACTCACCTGTCGACGCCGCCCATAGCCGCCCGCTCCGTCTCCGACCTCCTCCGCGCCAAATCACCTCTAGCCTCCGTGCCCGACCCAGCCGTCCACCGGACCACCGACCCAGTTCGCCGGCATTGCTCTGGGCCGCCCGAGCCCTCCGGGAACCCCCAAGCTCCCACGTCCGTCCACAGTTCCGCTGCCGACTTCTTTTCTCTCCGTCGGCCGTCCCTTCTTCCCGCTCCGTCGCGTTAAAGCCCGCGCCGACGAGCCGTCCGCCATCCCCGACTTCCCTACCTTTTCCTACCGCCGCCAGTGGCCAACCCAGCCACCGCGCACCCATCTCCTCTACCGCAAAACCCCTTTCCCGATCTCCTCCCTCCGCCTGAGCCGCCGTCCTCCGACGCCTCTCCCTCAGTCCGCTTCCCCGCTCCTCCTTTTCCTCCTCAGCTCCGCCTACCGCCTTTCCTATCTTCTCCGCCGTCGCGCTCTGGGCCGCCGGCGACTTTCCCGAGCGCCGTACGTGCCCCACTTCTCCACCCGGTCACCGCCCGCATCCACCTTCTCTCCCAGACCCCTGACTTCCCCTTCCTTTCCGCGCCGACCAAGCCCCGCCGTCGCCGGAGCCGCCATCGCCTCCCGTTCTCACTCCCTCGATCTCTTTTCTCTCTCTCTGTGTTCTTTTTGTTTAAGTGCAGCAGTGAGCTGCGTTTCATCAATTCTATTTTAATACTAATATTATTATTATAAATATTTTAATCAGTATAGAAGAGAAGAGCTAGCAGTTATTTTTAGTTTTATTTTTGTTTTTGATTTTTTTTGGTGTGTGTTTTGTTTAGTTTTGTTTATTTTTGGTTTTCTTCTTCTTTTAATCTCTATTATTATTATTATTATTATTATTATTATTATTATTATTATCAGTGATATTCTTATTATTATTATTATTTTATTATTACTTTTGCAAACAGAATAGCAGAGCCTGGCAGTCTGATGTGCTTTCTTTTTTGTTTATTTTGTTTTGTTTTAATATTTTAATTATTGTATGTTATTAAGTTATTATTAGGATTATTTTAAATATTATTAGGTGCCATTAGTATTATTATTATTTTGTAATATATATACATATACAATTGTTATGGTACTATTAGTACTATTATATCTATATTATTATTACGGTTATTTCTATCGTTTTGTTTCTAATTTATTTTGCTACATTTTATTGTAACAAAATATAGTTTTGGATTTGCTTGTAATTTTAAAACTGGCCTCGAAGTCCTAAATAAATTATGATATTATTTTACGATATTTTTAAATAAATGCTAATTCGACCTATAATTATGTTTGACTAAAAAGTAGATATTTGCCTTAAATGTTCTCTAAATTTTTGTGTATTTTTCTAAAAAGGTATTTTGATAGTAAAATATATATTATAAGTATTTTCTAGAAATCGTATATATATAATTTATCAGTTTTTCCTTTGATTATTCTCCTGTCCATGATCCATTCCATTACTCCTATTCACTCACCAATTCTAGACTATCTTATGTCCACCTTAACTAATTTGACCCTTCTGGACCCAATAGAACTGTCCGTGCCATCAACAGAAGTCCCCTTGTGTAGTTGTTACACTAAAGTCGCAGTTCATGCCACCATGATTATCACAGCACACCAGGCGCTCTACCAGGCAAGACACCTTGCCATTTGTTGTTTAATTATTTTAGCTCATATTTCATGCATGTTCATTATTTTTCTTTATGCAAAATAAACTGTGATACATGGCATAACCTGTTAGAATTTACTGTTCAGTTTCTTGCTATGTATTATTTTCTTACACATTAAACCTAGATTTAAGGGACCACCTTTGTGTGTTGCATTCATGGCCTTGACACGTTGTACCAAGAAGTTGTGTGTCGCATGTAGAATACGGAAGTACGTGATTGGCTGGCCACCAGTACGTACAAGCCGTGCGATAGGAATAACCGCTAATAGAGGTTGCATGCTAGTTTGACTTAGCGGTTATAGAGTTAGCATTGGACGGAAAGAACATGATTGGAAGTTGACTACCACCCTATCTATCGTAGACTCGCTCGCTACTGAGGAACGATAGGTAGACTATATGCTATAGACTCGCTCAATACTGAGGAATAGTATATAGTGTTATGACTCGCTACTGAGGTACTGCATTGGTATTTTTTTGACTTGACCCGGTAGTCATGCGACCATGAACTGCTCTTAAAATGCATTCCACTTAGACTGGTTAGGCTACCTTTATCCGTTAGATACGAGTACTTTTGGTTTGGGTACTTGTATCTGACCGTGGCTTGGAATAATAACTTGTCGCAAATTAGTTCATCACATCTTGTCCTTGTTTGGTTGTAGGTGTGACTTACTACTTCGATGAGAAGGTATTGAACCTTGTTGGGGTCCGGATACCATATTGGATTCTTAGTATGAAAAGATACGTCACCGTGAATTAGTTTACCATCTTCTGTCCTTATTTGGTTGGGGGGATGGTATGCTCGTTCAGTAGGTGCGTATTGGAACATGTTATAATTCGATTTACTTATTTATTTGAGCAATATTTATTCAGTTTATATGGCATGCTATTATGTGTCTTGTTACGTCCCTCTGAGGACCTGGTTATCTCTCCAGGTGTGTGTGTGCTATTGTCTTTCGCAGGTGTTCTAGCTCTAGCCGTGATCCACTCTATTTCTTCGAGGATGATTGCACTTGGATCGTCTTCGCTTCGCTCGCTAAATTTATTTCTTTACTCATGTATTTTTCTTTCACTTGTTGGTAGTGGATTTGTCTCCGCCCAGCATATTGTATCAAGACATTTCATTATCTTTATATGATGTCTTTTATTCATTTATTTTGCGTGGATGAGATTAGTTATGGTTTTACTGCATTTTACAGCTTATGTATTTATACGAGGCTTCCATATATTAGAGTATACTTCGTATGAATACAGCTGGCATGTCTACGTTCCTAGTCCTACGTATTTTGGGACTGGGGCGTTACATTCGGATCTAGGATCGGACGACGAGGACGAGCGTGACTCGTGGAGCGGACGTGACGTGATCGAAGAGGAGAAGCATCGTTGGAGAACCCAGGAATGTCGTCGAAGTTGGAGCTTCTCTCCACCGATCTGAAGCTTGATGGACCGACTACCAACCTAAGTTGGCCACGACGGGAAAAGAAAACCCGGGAAGAGAAGACAGAGCCGAATGAGGGCTCTACAGGATAAAGAGCACCGTCAGGACCTAAGGGAGAGCCCCGACAGTGCTTCAACTGCGGAGAGGTGGGTCATCTGAGGTATGCTTGCACCAAACCACCCAAGGGAGATTCAGGCGAAAGACATGGACAGTTTGGAAGATGTGACCGTGGTTGTAGGGTCGACGGGAGGATTGAGGAGGTTGTCATACGAATCGGCTGGTAGCAGAAGGCAAGGAGACAGCTGACGGTCCCTATACTGAGGAGGATCAGGCACTGTAGGACATGTTGGAAGTACTCAAGAGGAGGCAGAGAGCGTCGAGCGATGGATAAAGGAGGAGTGAGACCGGGGAGACGTCCACCTCATTCTTCGCCAGAGGCAACGCTGCCATGTATGCGCATCCGTCGATGGAAGGCACTGACGACTCGTTCGCCCTTGCATCTATGTCTTCCCTCAGATCGTCGGATTAGATTATCGATTCGGGTGCGTCTCGGCACGTGACGGGAAATGCTAGTGAGTTTTCTTCCTACACTCACCTAGCATCAGCGGACAGCATTCAAACAGCTGATGGTACTTTCCAGCCAGTGGTCGGTAAAGGTATTGTCGATTGTACAAGTTCAGTAAAATTATCCAATATTTTGCATGCTTCTTTTCCAGTCAGTCTTTTGTCCATTAGTTCTATAATCCTCCAATTAAAATGTACTGTCTGCTTTGATATTCCTAAGGTGATCTTCCAGGAGAAAAAGACGGAATGAAGACTTGGGTCTGGCACTTGGCATAATGGATTGTGGTACCTGGATCGAGAAGGGTTGGATTCAGCACTAGTATCTATGGCAGAAAAGATAGGGTTGGAAGGACTGAAGAAGATGAGTGCTGAAGATACATTGCAACTCTACCACAGGAGGTTGGAACACTCTTTATTTGGTATTTTAAGCAAATTATATCCTGCAATTTATGAAGAAGTTAATAAAAAAACTAGTTTGTGATGCTTATGAGTTAGGAAAACTTACTAGGAGTTCATATGTAAGTAGCGGTCATAAGAGCTCGTCCATTTTTGATGTGGTACACTCTGATGTCTGGGGGCCTTGTACTACACCTACGAATGGTTACAAATATTTTGTTACCTTCATAGATTGTTTTTCTCATACTACTTGGCTGTATTTGATAAAAAATAAGAGTGAGGTCCCCTCCTATTTTCGGGATTTTCATAAACATGTCCAGACTCAGTACAAGGCAGTGGTGAAGGTACTGAGGTCTGACAATGGAACGGAGTACACAAATAAGACACTTGCAGAATACTTGTCCGCCCAAGAGATACGGCATCAGACCACCTGTGCATATACACCAGCACAGAACGGAGTAGCGAAAAGGAAGAACAGATACCTCCTGGAAGTGACGAGAAGTATGATGATAGACATGAATGTCCCACAGAGTCTATGGGAATATGCAGTGTTGACAGCAGCTCAATTGATCAACATAATACCTTCGAAGGTATTGAGATGGAGGTCTCCATGCGAGATGCTGTAGGAAAATAATAGTAGGATGCTCCCACTAAAGGTGTTTGGCTGTGTATGCTTCGTAAAGGACAACAGACCGTCGGTAGGGAAGCTTGATCCTCGAGCAATCAAGTGTATCTTTGTGGGCTACTCGGGAACTCAGAATGGCTACGTATGCTGGAATCCAGTAGAAAAAAGGAAATTTGTAAGTATGGATGTTCACTTCAGAGAACATGAGCCATACTACAGTCAGAAGGGAAATCCAAATATCTTGCCTGATACTGCAAGTATGAGGCGTGAGGGGGAGTTGTTGGGAAGCATTTCGACTGATCACTGATCTCGGAGTATGGCTTGGAGGACAAATAGGGTACAAAAAGGTGAAAAAAGACAGAGGGAGAAAATAAGAGGTGTTAGGCCCACAGCTCAGGGGGAGATACTTACCTACAGCAGGCGAGAGAAGCAACTTGCAGGACCAGTTCCTACAGTACCAGTACTAAGTCCCTTACCTGCGCCCGTCTTGATTCCTGAAATACCTACACCACCACCTTCCCCTTCAGGTGATATCCTTTCTTCTTTTCCTTCCCAACCATCATCAGTATGGAGGTCCACTCGTAGCAATACGAGAAAACCTTCTGATAGATATGGTTGGGACCTTGCTAAATTTGTCTCATATGATCATCTTTTTTCTTCTCATGGAGCTTTTATTGCATCATTGGATAGTGTTACTGTACCTAACAATTGGCAGGTAGCCAAGAATGATCCAAAGTAGAAAGCAACGATACATGAGGAGTAGGGAGCTCTGGAGAAGAACCGAACTTGGGAGCTGGTGAGACTGCCAGAAGGGAAGAGCAGTTGGATGCAAGTGGAATTTTACTGTGAAACAGAACCCATATGGACATATTGAGCGCTACAAAGCTCGACTGGTGGAAAAATGATACAGTCAGACGTACGACATCGACTATGACAAGGCCTTTGCACCAGTGGCGAAGATGAGTACTTTCAGGACCTTGATCTCTCTGGCAGCCAATGGAGGATAGAAGCTACACCAACTGGATGTGAAGAATACATTTCTTCATAGGGATCTAGTGGAGGAGGTGTACATGGAGATACCACCAGGATTTGGCACCAATCAGACATAAGGCAAGGTCTACAGACTGAAAAAGTCCTTCTATAGACTGAAGCAGTCTCCTCGAGCATGGTTTGACAGGTTCAGGAGAGCAATGATAGGGATAGAATATCAGTAGATCAATACTAATTATACTGTGTTCTTCAGATGAAGTGCAGGCCACATCACCATGCTTGCGGTGTATGTGGATGATATGATTATCACAGGCGATGACGAGCAGGAGATCGCCCAACTCAAGGAAAAGCTTGGCAAGGAGTTCGAGGTGAAGGATCTTGGCCCTCTTCGATACTTTCTTGGGATTGAGATTGCTCGAAATACAGAGAGAATTGTTCTTTCTCAGAGGAAGTATGCACTAGACCTGCTCAAGGAAACAGGGATGATGGGATGCAAACCAGCTACGACACCGATAGACCAAAAGTTCAAGTTGGATGCTGAAGCCGGAGAACCAGTTGACCGGGATAGATATCAGAGATTGGTGGGCAAGCTGATTTATTTGAGCTACACACGTCCATATATATGCTTTGCAGTTAGTATGGTGAGCCGCTACATGCATGACCCTCGAAAGGGTCATATAGATGCAATATACCAGATTCTTAGATACTTGAAAGGTGTCCCCGGGAAGGGACTGATCTTTAGGAAGAATAATCATATGGATATCGAGGGCTACTGTGATTCTGACTGGGCTAGTTGTGCTGATGACAGGAGATCTACCTCTGGATACTGCGTCTTTTTAGGAGGCAACTTGGTCACTTAGAGGAGTAAGAAGCAGTCAGTGGTTGCTAGATCGATAGCTGAAGCAGAGTACAGAGCTATGGCCTTAGGAGTTACAGAGCTGCTTTGGTTGAAGAATATGTTGGTGGAGCTGAAGCTGGATTAAGGAGCCAAGATGAAGCTGTGGTGCGATAATCAGTCAGCTATTAGTATTGCCAATAATCTAGTACAGCATGACAGGACCAAACACATCGAGATCGATAGGTTCTTCATTAAAAAAAAGTTGGTTAGTGGACTACTGGAGCTAGGCCACGTTCCAACAAAGCATCAGGTAGCAGACGGACTGACCAAAGGACAGCTCTGTGAGCATGATCAGAAGATATGACAAGATGGATTTAGTGAATATCTTTCGCCCATCTTGAGGGAGAGTGATGGTATATTTAGTATGGAAATATGTTATATTTAGTATGGGAATATCATGAGGACATATTTGGGATGCCAGAATATGCCACAGGATATTCCATTGGATATTCCATCATGTAAAGGCTATATAAAGCCTATGAGACTCAATCAATAAAATCACTCAATTACAACAATGACCATCCAATTACTGGGTAGTGTTTAAGTCCTAATCAGTGACCAATTCTGATAAAATGCTGGCCTCCACCATGTCCACCCTCTTAACATCGAAACTGTGATATAATGTGTCACAAAGAAACACATGGCCTAAGAATTGCAACTTTCAAATAATGAATTTTATGACATAAAACATAACTTTCAAAGTCAATCTTAATTGTATATATTATTTTCGAAATTAACTATACATTTTTTTTATACCTCCCCTTTGAAGTTTACTGGATATCTCCATATACATTTTTATCTCTTAATATTCCATTTTAGGTTCAAATCCTTTAAGGAGTTTGCCTTTTACCACATGTCATGAATATTTTATAGCCAAAATACTTGTATAACTACACTCTATAGTATGCGTGTTGGACTGGAGGGCGAGGGTTTATGTGTAACTTAAGCTAAGGATAGTTAAATCCTTGCTAACACTATATCTGGGTATGAGTTCAAATACATACAACAATTTCTAATCAGGTATATGATACTGCATTTTATCGTGCTATGACATCTTGCACGATATGAATGTTAAGACGCTTAAGTTTATCTTGTAACTTTTTTAAAGTTTGGTAACGAATTCTGATTGCTCGCTGTCATCTTGCGACAGAAGTCTGCTATGAAGCCTCTCCAAGCTCCTTCAGCTTATGCATCATCAGCTGGTTATATGGGTCCTGGTGCTTTCTCGTCTACGTACCTTGGTGGTTCTCCATATGGACAATCTCTTTTCAATGGACCTTCGATGTCTCCATATAATTTAAAGTATGCAGGTGGTTCGGCTTATCATTTTGGTTATGGAACCCGCTCTGTTGGCAGCCCATATGGGCCATTGCACAAGCCTGGATCTCCTTATTCTAGTGGATCTATGATGGGACCAGGTATATTTGGAAAGACTTGTACAGTTTGTGCCAAGTAATCTTTCAATCACCCTGTATGTCTTAAGTTTTGCCCCCTTCCCTCAACTTGTAAAATATAAAAGTTTTAACATTTTATGTACTTTTTAAATTGGATGCTTGTGTTGTGAAATAGAAAACATGGAAAGCAGAAGTAGCATAATCTTTTGCAATAAAAATTTCTATAGCTAATATTTTTGCATAGTTGGTTTGAGACTTAAGTTTCTGCACAACTTTTTTGTTTTATTTATGCTTTTATGTCGACCCATTATTATCTGGTTTTTTTACACAATAAATCAAAAATTTACTTCTAGTTGTTTCTTTTTGGTTTTATTTCTAAGTTACAAAATGAAACCAAAATCTTACTTCTGCATAATAAAAACATTTTGTATGCATGCTTATCTGATTTACTCCTTGAGGTTTATGTGGAATGTATGGCATGCCACCTCTGATGGACAGGTATGGCATATGGGACTACCTATGGGGCGTGGTGCCATGGCATGCTAATTTACATTCTATTTGTTTCTTCTGTCAAGGTACCTTGTTGGTTTCTTGGCACTTTTACACGTTGGCATGCATGATATTCGAAACCTTGGGCCTTTTCTTAGGTTATTATTAAACCTTTATTAAACTGTTACTCTATTAAAGCTGAATGTTATTTGCAGTTCCATGAGCCCCTTTAATTTTGTACAATTGTGCTTTGATGCTTCTCATCTTTATTGGTGAAGCAAACTAGGTCTTTTAAAATTCTGCAGGGACCAAGGCCAGGAGCGTTTCCTGAAGAATGCTCTCAGAAAAAGGCTGCAGGTTCATGTTTTATAGTGTTGATATTTTATAATAAATTGTTGCATATAGTTGTTCCGTTTGTATATGCATAATAAAATTTGTACATATTACAAGTGCAGGACGTGAGGACGACTAGACTTGCCCTACTTGCGGTAACCTTATTTTTTTCTTTTCAGACTGTTTGCAACATGAGGAAGTATAATACACCTAGGCCTGGAACTCGGGTTTGAGGAAATCTTTTCTTTTGTTCTGATTTTTTTGGGAAGCGGTTGTTTATTATTGATCACGAAAGTGCACTTGTTCTTGCTAATTGGAAAAATGTAAACAATTAATTGTAACATGAGACCTTTTCATACTGAAATTGGTGAAATGAATTCTATATAACATGCTCGGCAGTAAATTGACTCTCTTCTCAACTCACTAGATTCAGAATAGATTAATAGCTCAGTCTGAAAGTACTGACCAGAGGGGCAGGTCTACCCAAAATCATGTCCTTGAGAGCATTCATTTCCATCTGCACAGAGCTGACAATAGTTAATCTCTATTATCAACCAACTGGGCTACATACGACTATACTCCAAATGGCAATTGAAAATTGGATAGAAGGGATACTTATTGTCTATATACCCTATGATTCCTACCTGTGACCTAAAGAAAAAAGATATTAGTATTTTAATTATATGCCGGTATGAATTGCTTAGCAAATATCATACTTAAATATGGTACACATTCCCTCTAGAAATTTACCAAAAATTAAATTTTCATCCCATCTAACCATTAAAGAACATCATGGCCATTATATAAACGTCTACAAGAAAGAGCTTCTTATCTGTATGTTATGTTAGGAGACGTTGTCAACTGTTAGGCCTCGTTTGGTTCACGGATTTAAGGAACAAAGAAAGGAAAGTTATTCCTTTCCTTTGTTTGGTAGCCACAAACTTGGGAATCAATTTCCTGACAAGGGGAAAAATTGGTGGAAATATGGTTCCACTCAAGACCTATGGGATTGATTTTTTCGTCTCTTTTTCCAACATTTATTACAAAAGTTATGACAAAAGCAACCATGTGTCTTATTTTACCATTAATGTTACTTTTTATAATATTATTTTTATTTTAAAAGGTAAGGATAATATGGAACATTGTTATATTTTGCTTTCCTTTCCTAGGTAGTTTCCTTGTTTTACCAAACAACGGAAAGAAAATCTGAAAGAAATTCTACTTTCCCATTCCCATGGAAAATATAAGAAAATTCATTTCCTTTTCGTAAACCAAACGAGGCCTTAGATCATGTTCTTCTTATCTCACTAGGTGTGATTTACCCTCTCAGCTTGTAACCATGGAGTCTTGTTTTGACATTAGTAACGATACCAAGTATAAATGGCAAGGAGAACCATTTGAGCAACCAACTCAACTGGACAGAAGATGTAAATAAAATTGCAAATCTAGTTGATTGAATGACCAATAGTCCAAATGCTAAGCAATGTTAGGACTCTACTGTTTGCCATTAAAATCTTTGAATTGGAATTTCAATCACAAACAGAATAGTGTTACAATGTAGGACTCAGATGTAGTCCTAGGAGTACATTTTTGTTTTTATCTGGGTCCTGTGTCGATGGAGCGAGTGGTAATACGTTGACTCCTTTGACAATCGGACAACGATTTTAGGTTCTCTGAAGGTATGGGTTACTCTGGATATCGAAGCTTACGGAGGGAAAGAAGACGTTGAGTGTCTCTTCCGATCTCTATGAGTAGACGTGCGTCTCTATAACTCTGATGATCTCATTATTTGTCTATCTCCTCTGGAAGAAGGAATGATTCCTCTTTTTATAGGCAGCAGGTTGGGGCTGCTCATGCGCGTATATGTAGGATGCACCTACGCGTGGAAACGCTACGTGGTGGTTGCTGCGGAGGGTGCATGGATGATGCGCCCTGATTTGTAGGATGAATCCTTCTTGCTGCAATCGTGGGCTGACACGTGGCAGTAGGGAGGATTCTTCGGTTGCTGAGATCTTGGGTGGTTAGCACCCCTTCGTAGATTGAACCGAGTCAGAGGATATGTGGCGCATGCCTTTGGTTCAAAGATCTAGCATTTGGTGGAGAAGGATCTGATGAGCTGAGCCTGGGATCCGGCACATGAGGAGACTTTGGCTCGTAATCTTCAGGAGTCACGAACCAGTCTGGGTGCATGGCTTTTGAGGTGCATGTTTTGGTCACATGGCCGGGGAGGCGCATGCAGCGACTTGACTTCTGCGATCAGAAGTAAGTCAGAGGCGTATGGCTTTTGAGGTGCATGTAAATCTTTGGGCGTATGGCTACGGAGGCGCATACGAGTGGTTGGTCGACCACGTGGCTTGTAACCGACAGAGGTAAGTAATAATGACGCTGACGTCAGTGGCACTTTATTTTCTGCAAAAGCTATTGTCGCTCTGTCATCGAGGCATGGCTGCTGTCATCTCAGACTTTAGTATTTAATGCTCTTGACGGGTGATGATCAGCTTTTGAGAGGGCGCATTGATTTGTGTTCCACTAGACGCATAAAGACGCATAGGGCTCATTCTTATGAGGCGCTTGGTACTGATGGGCGCGTCTGTATGATGCGCGGGATCTGACCAACACGTCTGTTGCATGGCGCATCTTCATTGGTCCGGCTGTTGGGTTCCCAATGTTTTGATTGTGCATGTTGACTGGGCTGATTTCAAATGGATAGGTTTATCACCATGAATGCAAATTTATTGCACGAAATTCGAAGAGCCCGCCACTTGGCACATAGGTTTGATTTGCCCGGCCTATAAATAGCAGCAAGGAGAGAGTTTATTTTTCGTTTTCTTCCGTCTTCCCGAATGGAGGTGAACTCCTTTGCTCGAGTATATTCTGCTGACAAGACGCTCCCGAGGGTGAAGATGCGTCGAGTTGTCTTCGTACACACTCGTGAAGGTGACTGTTACATCCAAAAGTCGGAATCGCGGGGTCCGGATGCAGGCCGAAGGTGCATGTTGCATCCAAAGATCGGGACGTTCGTGTCCCGTCTTTGTTATGTTGGAAGTGCCACAGATCGGAATTGTGGTGCTCCCATCTTCCTTAGGCTTTGGAGAGCTCTTCCTCATGCTAGAGTGGGGTTGATCGCCCGCTCTCGAAGCACTTGATCGAGTCAAAGTAGAGCGCATATGCTGAGACTTCATGATGCGCCAGACTGAGACGCTGAAGAGATGTGCTTGAGTGAGATGCTGAAGAGATGTGCCTAGCTGAGACGCTGAAGAGATGCGCCTAGCTGAGACGCTGCAGAGATATACCTGACTGAGATATTGAAGAGATGCGCCTGACTGAGACACTGAAGAGATGCGCCTGATTGAGACGCACCTGGATGAAGCGTAGCTTTTAGGCTTTTTTAAATTCTTCTTCGTTAAAAGTGTCTTCTATGTAAAAAGAGTTTTTAGTCATGTAACAGACTTTTATGAAAAAAGCCCATTTATGCTGCTACTCTTTTACTGTTTTATGATATTCTCGACGCATGTTGACCTGGGTAGTTGATGCGCCTAAAATTTTTATGCTTCTACAAGAACCCCTTCAAAGTTTTCAAAACTTTCTAAAATTTTGGAATACTTTGAATAAGAAGCATGGTGGTGTCTTCAATGGGGCACATGACTGTTCGGGGCGCATAATTGCTCCGTGCATCTGTTGATGAGACGCACGCTCCTCTCAGTTTTAAATGCCAATGAAAATGAAAAGATTAATGATGATCTTCTGGATATCCGCCGTTATTATTTCGCAAAATCCCAAGCGGCGACTGACGTCACGTTTCATCGGTTCACGCGTATGACCAAGCCTATAAATAGGCGTCTGGTGGAGAGAGACTCCTTCCTCTCTTTGCTTCCTTTTTTTAGGGTTCTTCTTTTCAAAACCCTAACTTTTTTTAAGAGATGGCTCCCAAAACCCCACGCAGTGGCGCTGGCAGAGGATGAGGCCGGGGTAAGGAGCCGATGGAGTTTGACGAGGAGGACGCTCCCATCGTCACTGTGACTCCCGTCGACGTTTGGCCAGCGGTGACGGGTGGGTATCTTCTGTCTTTGTGGTTCCCAATATTTTAGATAATTTTGGGGCACATGAATGAGTTGCATCCTGTTGCTGTACCCTAACTCCTTGTTGCTGACGCGCATGGACTTCTGTCCTGATGATGCGCTGAGGCTATTCCGCTGACGCGTATGGGTTTAGGCCCTGATTATGTGCCGAGGTTTCACTGCTGACACGCATGGACTTGGGCCCTGATTATGCGCCGAAGCTTCACTACTAATGCACATGGGTTTAGGCCCTGATGATGCGCCGAAGCTTTGCTGCTGACGCGCATGGGTTTAGGCCCTGATTATGCGTCAGGCTGCTGATGCGCCCTAAAATGCTTTGTCTTTCTAAAGCCTCCAAAATTTCCCTTGCTGCCTGACTTTTGTTTTGCTGTGTCAGTCTCGATGACTATTCCCTTGCTAAATGAAGTCCTTCTGGATGCTTTCCTTTGCCAAATGGGGGTTGACTTCAACGAGGAGGTTATTAACCCAGCAAAGGCTGCTATCATGCTGAATCAGCCTTCCAAGAGAATATTGCAAATTCGAGATCAGTCGCCTATTTTTCTCCAAAGTATGATGGAGAGCGGCAAACTAAAATCTGCTGAATCCGAAAATATGACTTTCTTGAAGCCTGCCTTTCTATTTGGTGACCGCTTGACCTCTACTGAGGCGAAGGTGATAGAACTGGGGATTCCCAGGACCCTTTCTTTGGTGTACGTATTGATCGATAGAAAGTTAAACAGATCTAATACATGTTCTAACCCTTCATAGGCGGAAACTAGGGTTCTCGAATTTTACCTGCGGCGGAAAGGAGACAAGTAATTCCTGGCAATCTTGAGCGGACAACCCTAAGATCTTCTGCACGTATTCCTTCCTCGAGTTGGACGTCGTGTGGACGACGATCTCCCAACCTTTTCTTCTTCTTGTCATCTCTTTCTCTCCTTACGTGAATCACGAATTTAGAGAAAGTTTTAGATTTTTGATCAGTAATCTGGCGGCCAGAGAATAGAGGATATATATAGGCTACGGTAGGGACCATGAGGAGAAATTAGGGTTAGGCCTTCTAACGGATCTGGATATCCCGTGTTCAGTCCGAACACACAATCCAGGCCCATTAATAATAGCTCGGTCCACTAATGAGCTATTGTTGCACTACCTCCCTAATCCCAAATTATGTTTGTGGGCTCCTTTTATTATATGCTCGTTTGGCTCCCCATGTTAAGATATCGTATATCCGTCGATCAAATTAAGTTACTGATAACTATATTGATTCGACATCTTTTATCCTTAAGTAGTACCGTTCAACTTTATTTGTCATGTCGGATATAATCCACCTGCAGGGTTTACATGACAATCCTTATGAGCTCCTTAAGGGGACATCATCAACCCGATGTATCGGGACATGGATTCCATTTATAATCAACAGCCCATCATACATACAATGTTATTACCCAATTCATAGAGGTTGTTGATCCATGATGAATCTCACTCTTTTATGAGTAAAAATAATGTACACTGCATATACATATCCATTTTATATCCGGGTTAAGAGCACAAGCATCCATAATAACAGAGGTGTTTGTTCTCTTATGTAGTAAGTACAAAGAGAACAACCTCGATGTAACACCCATATTCTGAATACATATTTTGTTAAGCTTGCATGTATTTCAGACCTGTACTTATTTTCTCGGATTTTGGCATGTACTTGTAATTGGCTTGACTTGCAGATTTTGGTCCTCGTAATTGGGTTTTACCTGGCTTGGTTTATTTTATGGAGGAGAATTGGTTTGATTTTGTTTGGTTTGGTTTAACATGCATTGGAACACCTTAGCCTATGTTCAACCCTCATTCCACCACAACCCACCCTCTTTATTATCCCCACCTAACACTCTTTCTTCTCATTACTTCCCTCCATTAATTTCTTCTTCTTCTTCTTCCTTCCTCTACACAACACTCCACCCATAGGCAAGTGCACCTTGCCACCACATGAGAACCACATTTTATTTATTCATTAGCAAGATTAGGCCATGGTGATCAACATTAGTGCTTGACATTTTATGATTTGGAGTCTCCATTGTTCTAGATCTAGGTTTTAATTATTTTTGGATTTACATGGTTTTGGTCTATTTTGGTTGGATTTTTGTGGGTTTTGATGCTTCCACGTGGAAGAGAATTCAATTTTACTCAAGTTAGACCTTTGAAAATCTAGATTTGGTTTTGATTTGACCAAGATATGAAGATTTGAACTTTGGTGTTCTTGAAGAGTTCCTCTCGGCCTGGAGTAGTAGACTGCAGCCTGCGCTCTTTAGCGCAGTACTGGATTGCGCATCCTCCTCTCGGCCTGCGCTCTTTAGCGCAGCACCGACCGCGCAGCTTGCCCCATGGTGAACTACGCTCAACCCCAGCGCGCAGGGACTCTTGCGCAGTCTGCTCATGCGCAGTCCACTCATGCGCAATCTGACCCATGCTTCATCCCTCCTGCGTACTTCACTCATGCGCAATCTGACCCATGCTTCATCCCTCCCGCGCACTTCACTCATGCGCAATCTGACCCCTACGCCAACCAGCTCAGCGCAAGCCGACTTCTGCGCAGCTCACTCCTGCGCGGTTGGCTCCTGGCGCACTTGACTCCTGCGCAACCCGACCCCAGGGACCCTTGCGCAATCTGTCCAATCATGGAGATTTGGTTTTATTTTTCCTTAAGCTTGGCTCTTCTATAGCCCTTTTGTCATGAACTTGATTTTACTTAATATATTAGGAATGACTATTGTACATGGCATGGTATGACAAGGAACTAGCATAACACGATAATGACCCGTAGTGGTGCACTCCTGACATGACCAACCTGACATGATAGTGGCCCGTCGTGGCGTACTCCTGACAAGTACCCTGACATGACTTATCTTGATGCTGTTGCGACGGCTAACTTGACTCGTATAATCAACTTGACACCGTGGGTGTTCCTGCTTGCTTGCTTGTACAATCCACTTGTCTTATTTTGTCTTACATCATGTCTAGGACGTGACTCCCTGGTTTCCACGGTCAGGGATTCATACTGAATATGGATTAGGCTAATGACTAGATCAAACTATAATTCATGGAGAATTTCCAGTCACAGGCAATCTCATTATCTGGGCGCTCTTAATTGGACTTGTAGCTTGCCGACGAGTAGAGCACATTTCCAGCGCACTGTCATGTGTTGTACCCTCTAAGCCACCTAAGGGTATATCGTCTCCGGGGCGATGTACCCAACCATACTCTCAACCCGCGGAAGGATAACTAGATGGTCTGCAGGGCTTGGGACTGGAAATTTCTCACTTGCTTCTTGTTAGTAATTAAGGCTTATGATAATCCTAGTTAGTTAAGTAGTAAGCCGTAGTAATTGCTTGGCCGCTTGTGAATGGATGGAGTCCAGCCTTGTCTAAGTCTTGTCTAGTCCCTGTACCTGGCTACTCTTGTACATGCTTGTTTTACTTATCTCTAACAATAAATGGGTAGAGACAGAGTGCTGTTCAGGCGAATGGTTACAACCTCGGTCCTTGTCTGGTTTAAGGGTTGTAACCTGGCTCCCGGAATGGTCCCACGTCACTAGTCGTTTATTATCCTGTTGTACTCTTTATTTACTTGTACCTTCTTCCATTTCTTTTCTTATGTTCTGATATGCTGGCTTTTGTTCTTATTTTGTGGCCTCCTTTGTGGCACTTGCTCTTTCTGGGGTTTGACCCAGCTGGTTTTGTGTGGCCAGATTTCAGAGCAGCTCCCGAGGATCTATCGAACCTCCAGCCCGATGGTGGCGACTAGAAGGAACCCGGGCTACGAGTGGGTTTTCTATTTTGTTTCGCTCACTCTATTGTAAAGTTATTCTTTTGAGGCGTTTAGCCGACGAGCACCTGTTAGCTCGATGCACCTTTACTTACTGTCTGCCTACGGGCTGTAAACATGATTAACAAATCCTAGGGTTGATCATGTATGACATAACTCTTGCTAGTCCTCGTATTTTGTACGACTAGCTTCATGATCAGCTGATATGTAATATTTGGGACGCCTTTTATTATATATATTTGGTGGTCAAACATCTTGTGATCATATTACTTGCGTGAGATTGAGACAATAGGCTTGACCATAAGAGACCGTTGGCTTGTAGTAAACCCTCGCATCTAGACAGCCGTGACCGTATAGCGAGATGGACTTCATTTCAATATACGTAGCTGGCTATGTTCGCCCCCGCTCTCCAGTATTCTGGTTCTGGGGCATGACACTCGAGTGGTCCTGTTCAATACACACAAAGTGTACTAGTGTAAACCTATAGTCAAGATAGACTAATACCAGGTTACACTACAACCTTTCCAATAGATTGTCCAAGTCGATCTAGGTTGTGAACTATTTATATACTCCATAGGGAACTGATAATATGATCTTCTGTGTGACACCACACACCATATTATCTATAATATAGAATATCAGACATTTGCATTAACACTTGCAACAAATACAATATGCAAACATTTGCCCATATGATTCTCATTCAAAATTTAAGGAAATAAGGTTACCAAAAAAGTGATGCTTTTAGTATATAACCCTAACAGAAGGTACTGAAAATTAAGGAAGACTGGTTCTTCACGGCGAAGGGCATGGCCCTGTACATGCGGCAGTTTGAGCGTCAATTGCCACTGACGACTTTCTACCGTTTAGCTTCCAAGAGGAGGATGCCATGGAAACTTACTCCTTCTCAAGGAGGGGCAGTGGGGGGTACCCTTTTGATTGATGTTACTTCGAATCAAAGGGATACCTTGGCTGCCTCGCATGCCGGGACCTCGTACAATTGCTAAACTTTGTGCCCTGGGAGCCTTTATTGTGATGTTCCTCCTGACACCTTCGCCTTTGGTGCTTCGACCTTTGCAAATCGGATGCTAACATCAAAAGTTATGTATCCGAAAGGAGGTTTTCGGGTTGAGGGCTGGTGTTACCACGTGTCGAAGTGGGATGAGCTGACCCTTTGGGTTTTCTCGAAGTTTAAGACTGAGCTCAAAGTGATTGGGCTGACCGCCGCTCTTCGCACCACCCAAGCAGGTGTCGACCTTAATCGATATATGTTTCTTGTACTCCTGGAAATGTTCAACACCCAGACTGGCACTTTCTTTACTCCAGTGGGAGAGTTGGGATTGTCCCTCTATAAGATGTATGAGGTGTCCAAGCTTCCCTAGGGCTCGGAGCCGTATGACAAATATTTCCCGACAAATAAAGAAATCCATGTCCTGGAAGACAAGGACTCAAAGATGATGGCTATTTTCAAGGAGGTGGCGAGCCACCATTATCTGATGCAACGGAAGGATAAGGGTGGGTCACAACCCCATGTGACTGCTTGGAGGGATTACGTCTTCAAGCAGGACCTGATGGACCCTTCCAAGATTCGGTTCGTGACTCCGTAGGGACTGAATCACGCGGAGGTAACCTCCTAAATGAGCCGACTAGGTGAGAAGACTCCTCGTTCAAATAAGAGTGGCAAGGACGTATACAGTTATTTCTGGCATTGCGTGCACCGGATGTCGTCTAAGGCAGTGTTGACTGCATACTTGATGATACGGCTCCGGGACTATGTGTTCTCGGGCGGATCTAGATCTGTAGAGAGAGTGAGCAGGAACCTCATTTTGCCAGCGAAAAAACTGGTTTTTGGTCACCCTCTGGCTCTCCTTCCTGCGATGGTGTGTAACCTGCTGCGGGGTTTAAGAGATTTTGCTGACGATGTGGTCCATGAGAGGGAAGGAAAGACAACTTTCCCCGAACTGAGCTACCGTTCCATTATCTGATGGGATGGTTGATTCTACATCACCCAAATGTGATGAGCCCGGGCCCTGAAGACGATCATGTTGTAGGTGATGCCTTTATCCGTCACTTCTATAAGAAGAAGTGGCTGCACACCAGTTTCCGTGTCTGTAGGAGAGTTTTGTCTTATCTTCAGGGGTGGAAGATCACCAAGGTCAGTCCCGTCTTCATAAATTTTGAAGCTGACCAAGAATTGGAGGACTCCGGTGAGGATGCGATCACCCTGCCGACATGGAGGTTTTTCTGGTTGTAGGGTATTCGGCCTTCCCTTTTGGTCTACCGCAATCAGAATAAGTGTTATCTGGAGCCGTATTTACCGAGCCAGTTTGTACGTCAGTTTGGTTACACACAACTAATGTTAAGGAACCCCAGTAATAATCTAGGATTTGTCGGGAGTTTACTAGATGGAGCCCGGGGTTGGCAATATTACAACGTCGGATGCACTGGAGTTCGTTTCACTACGCCAGTTCACAACCCTCGGCCGCAGATCTTGTATTCGACTGTAAAGCTGTATTGCGCCATAAACACTGTGTCCCCTGAATATGATAGGAAGACTAGTTTCATCACTGACACTCAGCTAGAGGCAACGAAAAACATACTGGCGGTGGCCCGGTCATATCGTCCACCAGAGGTTGCAGGTTATCGGGCAGCTGCTGCAGCATCAACAGGAGGGTACTCAGGAAGAGCCCCCAGCTGGAAAGAGGTGGGCTGACGCGGAGGCCGGTTCGTCTGCGCCGAAGAGGCCGAGGAAAGCTACGACTCTGAAGGTAGGAGCTCCGGGAGTGCCACCTGTAGTACCAACAGAATCAGCTCCCGCAGAGGTAAAGACGTCCCACATAGACTGGTTTATTCTTTAATTTTTGTGTGACTTATGTCCTCTTTTTGTAGGAGGTGCCGAAGAAGAAATCTCGGGTTTCGAAACCGGGTATTAGCAGACAGAAGGAGGTGGCGAGATCTTTCGACGAGCGTATTCCTCCGATTACATCATCTCCCAGGGAGGAAAGCACTGATGATGTCACTTCTGTGGAGATTTTGGTGTCTCCAGATTATGTTGGAAGGAAAGCTGAAGATGCAGCAGTTCCCAGGATAGTACAAGCCGCTGTGGGGGCCTCTGGTATTGAGGTCCCAACAGAAACGGTACTTCCGGATGAGGAAGAGGAATGGAGTTCGTCTTCTTCGGATGACATTCCTCCTGAGATCCCTGAGCCTACAGTAGGGGCAACAGGCGTGGTTGTAACAGAGGAGAGAATTGATTCCTCTTTTCATCATGATGAAGGGAGGTCGGCTACACCGTTGTCGAGCCCTACCCCAAACCCAGCAGTGGAAGCCGAGCTGGCTGTCGTCTAGAAGGTACTGGCAGACTCTATTCCTGCAGAGGGATTTGATGAGGAAGGTGAGACTCATCTGTCGAGCCTGACTCCAGAGGAAATACCGAGTCAGGGAACGGATGCTGATCCTGCTGTCTTGTCGGAGGAGAAAGGTCCTGTGCGGGCTGCAGGTGGTATTTTGGAGACGGAGGAGACAACCCCAGACGTCGGTGGTCCCTCCAAAATTGAAAAGGGTAAGGGTTTGCTGGTAAAAGAACCCTTTGTTGCTCCTTCTACTAGAGGGACGATATCGATGCCCCATTCGGCTCCTTCCGCTCTCTTGGCTCCTCAGGAGAGCGACGAAGTTCAAGTCCCCAACGAAGGAGGGTCCGCTGCTGTTGAGGTTTCAGCCTCGCGGATTGAGGTCGGTGGATCTTCTTCTGGTCCGTCGTCCATCACAGCAGCTCCTACAACTCCTGCTATGACGTCTCAACTGTTGGCTAATATGGATGAGTATATACAGTTTGTTGTCGAGGCAGTATACAAGAAGCTGCAAAAAAGAGTATCGACAGTATTAAATGCGAACGGGAGTTTCGCAACGGCAAAAGCCATGGCGCTCCCCTACATTGGTCTGATACGTTCCTACCGGGGCCATGATCATATGGCTGAGATTCTGGAGGCGTCGGTAGCTGAGCTCGACCAACATCTTTCCGAACTTCAGACTATTTGACGGAATAACTTTTCTGCTCTGATAGAAGCAGAAAAGAAGAAATTGATAGCTGATGTTGAGTCGTCTTATCTGGCCACGGTGGCCATCTGGGACCGCGAGGTGGCCGATTATGAGGCTGCGGTGGAGAGACTCTCTCAGTCCGCGCAGGAGAAGGTGGAGCTGCGAGCCTCATTGGATGCTAGTATACCGAAGGTCACTGCCAAGATTTGCCTCCTTGAAGACCAGTGAGCCCAACTTTTACTAGATGCTGAGCGAGCCCAGGCTGAGCACGTAGCATCCAAGGAGAAAGAAGCAGCTTTTACCCGCCATCTTCTTTCTCTGACCTGCCAGTGGCAAGAGTTGGACGCTAAGTACGAGAATGATACTGCTCCTGAGGCTATGGAGATGATGCGTCAAGAAGCTGAACACCGAGTCTTAGCAATTGTGGGGACTCGGGCTGAAGACTTGAAGCATCGGATCGATGAGATTTTTGCCAATCCCAATGATGTTTAGGGATTGTAATCTACTTTTTTTGGCAACTTTACTGGGGATGTAATCCTTTACTTTTGAATGCAAAATAAAGAATTTTCTGGTGTGTTCATCTTTACTGTCATGAACTAGCGATTTGTGTGGACCTATTATCTTTTGCGCACCTTGGTTTTTAGGTACAGATAATAAGTTTAAGAGGACCGACATGTTTGCTCAGAGGTAATATGGACGTAGCAAATATGGGGTTCAAATGACGGAATCTTCTTACTCAGAGGTGTTGTGGACGTGGTAGGAGTGAATCTGGGGGGATACGTAGAACTAATCAGAGATAATATGGACATAGAAGTTCTGCGGTAGATGTACAGCAATGTAGGGGTTATTTGTACGAGATGTTTACTCAGAGGTAATGTGGACGTGGTAAACATGATAGTTAGCATAATCTTACAGAGTGTAAGATTCTGCTTTGTAGGGTATAGAGGAGCAACTCAGATGTAATGTGGACGTGGTTGTTCTTCTACTGGAGATAGAATGCCACGGAACAACTGGGTTCTGAAAGCATAAGATTTTATGAAAGGGAGGTGTATGTGAGCTCTGATGATCAGGTCCACTGATTCCCTTGCTAGGTAGAGATGGAAGTACATATCTGAAAGATATTAAGAGTAGTACTTCTTTAGGAACTTGCCGTTGATGGGCATCATGAACAAGTGCCCGTTTGGTCGGGCGAGGTGGTAAGCACCGTTTGAGTATACCGTCTCTATGATGAAAGGTCCTTCCCACTTGGGCTCAAACTTTTCTGGTGTTTTGTGAGTTAACACTAATGGCCTCCTGACTGCAAGGACCAGGCTGCCTACTTGGAAAGTCCTCTGCTTGACCTTTTTGTTGAAAGCCTGTGATATACGGGCTTGATAGAGTTCAATGCGCTGTTGAGCTAAGAGGCGTTTCTAATCAAGTGCTTCTAACTCTCGCAGACGGCGGCGTTGATTGTCTTCTTCTGTCAATTGGTTTGTGATCACTATACGGAGTGAGGGTATCTGGATCTCGAAAGGCAGTACCGCTTCGCTTCCATAGACTAAGGAGAATAGTGTGTTACCCGTCGGAGTCTGTACCGTTGTACGGTAGGCCCAAAGGCATTCGTCGAGCTTTTCGTCCCAGTCGCGTTTGTTGGATGACACGACCTTTTTGAGTAGCCTGATGATAGACTTGTTAAAAGCCTCGGCCAATTCGTTCGCTGCCGGATTGTAGGCGATTGATGCCACGTTCTGAATACGATTCTTGTCACAGAATCTGCTGAAAGCATGGCTGATAAATTGTGGACCATTGTCGTGGATAATCCTACGGGATACCCCGAAACGGTAGATGACAAGATGCTTGATGAAGCTGATCACCCTAGAGCTTTTCACTTCCGTTAGTGGAACTGCTTCTGCCCATTTGGAGAAGTAGTCGGTGATGGCTAGAATGAAGCGGTGTCCTCTCGATGAAGGAGGGGTGATAGGTCCCACAATGTCCATGCCCCAAGCTTCGAAGGGCCAGGAGGCGAACGTAGGATGTAGTGGTTCCGATGGTGTATGGATAAAGTCGACGTGAAGCTGGCAAGCATAGCACTTTTTAGCATAGTCGACGGCATCGGCTGCCATGGTTGGCCAGTAGTCACCCATGCGTCGCAGTCGATCCTACAATTTAGGCCCGGGTTGATGAGCCCCGCAAGTTCCGTCATGAGCTTCTCGAAGGGCTTCGGCTACTTCTTTGTTGGATAGACATCGAAGGAGAAGTCCATCGTAGGAACGTTGGTACAGCATTTTAGTAGCTGTATCATAATAAAATCGAAGGAAATGCCTTCTGACCGAGATGGCTTCTTTCGGGTCTTCCGGGAGAATTATATAGATAGCGATGTCGATGAACGGAAACCTCCAGTCTCGAACATTAACACCGACACTTGTCGTCATGGCATGGGCCATTTGTGTATAGGTTGTTTTTAGGACAGACCAAGTCTCGATCGACTACCGTGACGTAGTGTTGAGTCCCGAGGGGTGCTGCTAATGAAGCTGCGAGGCCAGCCAGAGCGTCAGCCTCCAGGTTTTGTAGCCGGAGTACGTGTTCTATGAAGAACTTGGTGAACGTTGAGATAATATTCAATGCAACTTCATGGTAAGGAATCAGATCTTCATGACGAACTTCTTACTGCCCTCGGATCTGGTTAACGACGAGTTTTGAGTCGCCATAAGCTTCCAGATGATCCACCCCCAGTTGTCGTGCCAACTGGAGTCCCATGATGAAAGCGTTGTACTCGACAACATTGTTGGAGCATGGCTTTGAAAGGGAGTAGGCACGCTGGATGACCAGCTGATCGGGGAAGACTAAGACCACCCCCACTCCTGCGATGATTTGGCCTTTGGGGCCTGTTCTCGAAGTACCATCAAAAAATACCCGCCAGACAGAGTTTTCTTCGGTGACGTTTGATTCTTGGACCTCATCCGGGATGTCTTCATTGAGTCTGGAGGACTCTGGGATCGGATGCACGGCTAAAAAGTCGGCTAGCGCTTGACCCTTGACGGCTTTCTGTGGGACGAATACCATGTTATACTGTCACTCCCCGTTCCCAGAATGTGTATTTTTATACATGTACAACTCATGTGTATTTATTTAGTATTTATCATGTATTTATTTAATATTTATCATGTATTATCCTGTATTTAAATTTTCTTTAATTCATGTTAATTAATTACCTGCAATTTTATTTCTGTATTTTATTTCTGCTGTTATTTTATTCTCTACTTTAGTTAGCCTATTGTGGTTCGGCCTAGGTTGGGTTCTCGGGTTGGCTTTGTTGGATTCCCCTACAACCCGACCCATTGGACCCGGCCCAACTCCCACCTACCACCCCCCTTCATATTTAAAGCCACCCTCTCCATTCTCTCTCCTCATTACTCATTCTCACCATTACTCCTCTTCTTCTTCTTCATTACTCTCTCCACCTACCAAACCGTAGGCAAGTACAACTTGCTCCCCATGAGAACCTATATTTTTGTAGTTCATTTATCTTTCTCGCAAGATCCTAAGAGAGTTTAGAACTTGGCATTTTTCATTTCGAAGTCTTAATTTTTGTAGATCTAGAAATGAGTTATTTTTGGAGTTTGGTGGTTTTGATCTATCAAACTTCTTTGTTTTCAAGTTCTGATGGTTCCATGTTGTAGAGAAGTTTATTTTACCCAATTTTGACCTTTGGAAAGTTGGATTTGGACTTGTTTGGACCAAGTTATGGACTTTTGAAGCTTTGGGGTGCAACCATGGAGTTCTTGCTGTTTGGAGAAGACAGTGAGCAGTGTACGCTAGCTTTTTAGCTTGCGTCACTGAGCTGTGCGTGCTCTTTAGCGCAGCACAGTATGGAGTCCATACGCTGCCTTTTAGGAAGCGTGTGTCTTGTATACGCTACCTTTTAGGAAGCGTGTGTCTTACATACGCTGTCTTTTGGAAGCGTATGACTTGCATACGCTGACTTGAATGGTCAGGAGTCGTATGGAGTTCATACGCTGCCTTTTGGGAGCGTATGACTTGCATACGCTGACTTGAATGGTCAGGAGTCGTATGGAGTTCATACGCTGCCTTTTGGGAGCGTATGACTTGCATACGCTGACTTGAATGGTCAGGAGTCGTATGGAGTTCATACGCTACCTTTAGGAAGCGTATGACTTGCATACGCTGACTTGAATGGTCAGGAGTCGTATGGAGTTCATACGCTACCTTTTGGAAGCGTATGACTTGCATACGCTGACTTGAATGGTCAGGAGTCGTATGGAGTTCATACGCTGCCTTTTGGGAGCGTATGACTTGCGTACGCTGGCTTGGATAGTAAGGAGTCGTATGGAGTTCATACGCTACCTTTTGGAAGCGTATGACTTGCATACGCTAGCTTGACCTGAGCGTACGCTGACATGAGCGTAGGCTGACATGAGTGTAGCCTACTTACCTTGGATCTTCTATAGCCCTGTATATTGATATCTTATTAGATGTTTAATGTCCATTTTATATCCTTACGCCTTTTTGCATAAACTTGATATAATCATGACATGTTAATATTTTTGTTAAATATAGATTATTACGTGAGATGTGCCATGTGTCGTGAATTGAGTTATAGATACCTCGATTGACTGGAATTCAACCCTGAGAGTCGTAGACTCGACTCCACTGAATACTATTTGACTTTCATGCCTTGTCACCATTGATGATAATGGTTATCTTCACTAAAATTGATCATGCGTTCCTAGTTGGAACTAAGAGACTGGCTAGTCGTCTTATTGAATGAAATAAATGAGACACGTTCATGTAATGAACTATTGTACTCGATTAGCCAATCCCGAATATTGTCATACATGCACATGCAGGCTTCAAACTATTTATTTATCTATTTTTACAAAATAGCATGTGTACTTTATGGTCAAGGCATGATTACTCCGTGGTCAGATTTGATTGTTGCATCACGCTATGTAAAACCTACAACCTAGCCGCACGGGTATCGTTGTAGAGTTGCGCATATCGTACCCCGTACGAAAGTACTCATTTGAATGACCATGATCCATGGCATGGAACTTCACTCAACGTAGGGACTATTAAGTTAAATAAAATAATGATGGCATGGAGAGAATGGATTCCCGAGTTCTTACATGGCAGCCCTCTTGGGACTATTAAGTGCCCGACGGGCCGGCTGGTTCCCACAGATACTGTAGATCTGTCATACGGGCAGGGAACGGTATCTGCTTATATTATTGTACATGCTATAACGGCGGGCGTCCCGCTGGACTTGTCTAACTACATAATTGGCGCAATTGATTGATTGGATAGACTAGCCTTGCTTGTGCATAGTAAGAACTGAGGAATCCCTATTTGCATAATTCCAGGATAACTTGGAACTCACAATAGCAAGCCGTAGTAGTTGATTGGTCGTTCAAAATGATTTGTTTGTGTACTGTACCTACTCTGTTACTTAACTGGGATGATCAGAATGTCAGGACATGACGGGCCAACTTCTGTCCTTGTTTGGTTGGGAGGTTGGTTCGAAGTGTCGGGATGTGATATGAATCCTAGTGGAAAGCAGAGATCTATTATTATATTTCTCATTACTGGTTTTAGTTCTCATGTCGTACTTTCTTGTGGTACTTGCTATTAGAGGACTAACCTCTCTGGTTTTGCATGGCCAGATTTAGAGCCGGTCCCCGAGGATCCAGCTTACTTCTACCTCCAAGATGGTCAACACTAGAAGGATGATCGCAGGAGGACTCGAGTGGGTTTCTTACTTCCCCACTCGTTTTGTTATCTACTTTATACCTTGCCGTTTGGCACCGACATGTTAGTCGGATCGTCTTGTACTTACTTTTACATAATTGTAACTAAGTCAGACTGCAGCTGATAACAATTGTGTACATGTTACCATACCATCTGGCTATGTTTTGTAAAGCCAGATCTCAAGAACATTATGACTAAACGTTTGGGACGCCTTACTGCTTTATCTTACATGTTCTCTATTTTTGTTTCTTGTTTGAATGATTGAGACAATAGATGTAAAGTGACCATAGCGAGACTTTCATGTAGTATGCACCCCTCGTCTTTAGACAATATTGATCGTATTATACGGTATTCATCTACCCGTAATACGTAGCTGGCTGAGTCATTCCCCCGCTCTCCAGTGTTCTGGTTCTGGGGCGTGACATATACGGTGTCAACAGGATTGTCCATGTAGCTAGTCGGGAGTTCAATGATCCCGGCTTTGTCATGAGAACCCTGAGTTGATTGACTCGAGAGATGACATGAATTGTCTGGCCCGAAACGTAATGGCGAGTCTTCTGGATGGCGAACACCAAAGCCAAACAATCCTTTTCGATGGGGTTGTACTGGTGTTCAGCCCCGAACATTGTTCTACTAAGGTAGTAGAGTGCTTGCTCGTAGCCTGTATCGTTGTTCTGAGCCAACAAAGCGTCGAGGGAATGATCCATGGCATGGACGTAGAGGAGAAATATTTTGCCCACGACGGGTGCCACCAGGACTGGCGGGCTCGTCAGGTAAGCTTTGATATCATCGAAAGCTTTCTGGCATTCTTCTGTCCAGACGTAGGAGACTCCCTTCTTCATGAGCTGGGTGAAGGGTTGACATTTTTCGAAAAGGTTTGCTATAAACCTTCGGATGTATACAAGACTCCCTTGCAGGCCTCGAAGTTCGCGGAGGTTCTTCGGAGGGTCCATGTCAATGATGGCTTTGGTCTTCTCGGGGTCGACATGAATGCCTTTTACCGTGATAATGAAGCCCAAGAACTTTTCGCTAGAAATCCCAAGGAAGGATTTAGCGGGGTTCATCTTGAGTTAATGCACTCGCATGAGATCGAAGACTGTCTTTAGGTCCTGTAAGTGATCATCTTTGAGACAGCTCTTGACGGTGATATCATCAACATAGCATTCAACTGTTTTACGTAGATGTTGACGGAAGATGGTACTCATAGCTCGTTGGTATGTAGTACCAGCATTCTTCAAACCAAAGGGCATTACTGTGTAGCAGAAAACCCTTTCGGAGTCCTGAATGACGTGTATTTTGCGTCATTGGGGAACATTTTGATCTGGTTGTAGCCTGAGTACCCGTCCATGGAAGACATGCGTTCTGTAAAATCCCTAAAATTTCTACTATTTTTTTATATTAAATTTAGTACTGATTTAAAATTTTCGTAATACACGTCGCGTAGTCGTATTATACGTCGCGCACGACTTTTATTTCTTTTTCGAATTTGCTCGACGAGTGCGAATATGTGCGAGCGTACATATTTTTGAAAAAAAACATTATTTTTATTATTTTATGGTAATAATTATTTCTAGCTATCATTTCAAGTTTATGGTTTTAATTATGAAAAGTATTTTTTATGCAGTTATAATTATAAAGTATTTTCCCATAAAATGGTATATTAGAAAGTATATTTATGTAAAGAATATTTGTGCATACATATAGCTCATAAATATTTATTAGTTTATTTTAAATAAAAATGCAATTTTCAAAATTAATATTATTAGTATTTTTGGAAAGCATATTTTGAATTTATTGTGGAGATTTAAATCTTGATTTGAATCTATATATTTATTTAAATAGTTAAATAATTAAAATTTGATTTATTGATTTGATTTTTAAACTACGAGAATTTAATTTGATTTAATTAGATTTAATTGGATTTGGATTTGGATTTGATTTGATTGGTTTTAAATTAAATAGATTGCATTATCTAATTTGGGTTTAAACTATATCCTAATCCTATCTAATTGGGAATTCTCACATCCTATAAATAGGCAGGTACTCCTCCAATTCTTATTCATCCACAACATTATTCCACAAAGTGTACGTGCCTCGTGTCGGTGTCCATCTCTTCCGTGTCAGCTGTGGCGGCCTCGGGTCCGACCCCGGGTGTCATTCCAATATCTTATTCCATGTTTATACAAATACATTGATTCCGTGTCGGACACTTCCCCGACACAATAAAAATTTCTATCCCTAACCCAAATCCTAACCTAGCTCAACCATCCCCGCAGCCACGACCCGACGTCGTCTTCCCGTACCATCACCATCATCGACGTTCGTCGCCGTCTCCTCCGAACTCCCCGACACCCAAACCAGCACCCTCATCCTTGGACACCGCCACCAACGGCGCCGTCCCAAACTGCCACCATAACCAACCACCACGCCATCGGCCGGAAAACCCCAATCCGCCACCGTACCATGCCACAAATCGACCGACCAACCAACCACCGCCATCGCGGCCACCCTCTTCTGACCACAACCGCCAAACACCGACACCGCCACCGTTTTCCTCTCCGGCCACCGGAGTACAGCCACCAGCCCGACATCACCCACACAACCCCTACCTCGTCACCACCGCCACCCCGGCCATCGCCGGCCGCACCCAAAAAAATCAAAAGAAAAGAACACGACCAAAACCCATACCTCCGCGCGTCGTGCCCTAGCCGTCGAGTCCATCTCCGGGATACGCTCCGCCGACGCATGCGCGAGCCTAACCGCCTTTCGACAGATCCGCCTGGCCTCGCCTAGCCTAACGCGCCCCGTCGAGATCAACCCCGATGACCGCCCGTCCCTTCCATCCGCCAACGCCGTACCTCCCCTGGAGCGCCGCACCGCCGCGCGTCCGCAGGCGAGCCGCGTGGCCGAACCCTGAAAACCCACTTCCACTCCGCGCCTCCGGCTCCGCCGCACAGTCACCGTCGGCGAGCCCCAAAATCCTCCGCCGCCTGGCACTACAACCCACACGCCGAAAAACCCTCTCTTCCGGAGTCCCCCGAGTCGAATCTGCCCCCTCTTTCTTCCTACGTCTCTTCTCCTCCTCACGCCGGCGCCTGCACGCGCGCATCACCGACCCACTCCGACTCTCCCCGATCCTTTCCCTCTCTCCCGTTGCCGACCGCCGCTGCCGCGCCACGCCACCGCCCTCCGCTCTCCTTCTTCCCACTCCTTCCGCCCCTTTTCCTTCAGCAGTTCTTTTGGGTGAGCCCAAATGTTCTCTCTCTCCCTCGGGAGAGAAGACCCCGAAAGTACATTTTTTGTTATTTTTTATTTTTTTTATTTTGTTATTTATTTGTTATATTTTAGTTTATTCTATTGCTATTTTGGTAATAAATTGTATTCTTTTAGTTTTATAATATATGGTAACAAAATCAGTATTACTAATGGTAGTAATATTATTTTTGAGATATTACATAGCCTAATAATAATATAATTGTGGGAAAATATGTTATTTGATTATTTTAGGGTACTTATATTTATTTTTGATCTACAAATTAGTATTTGACAAAAACTTAGTTATATCCCTAAATTACTATTTTTCTCTTCTTCTTCTTTTTTTTCTAGATTTTATATTTTTATTATAAAAAGCAGTTGCCAATTTTACAATAATTTTCTAGTATTTTACCTATGGCTAATATAGCTTCCTACTAACATTCTATTTTCGACAACTTAGGGTTTTTGCCTAAATCTATTCTCCATGTTTTTTTGTTTTGTTTTGTATTTACCAAAAATAATTATTTTACTTGTAAATATATTTTTCAAAATATTGTAAATACTTCCTAAAATAGTATAAGTATTAAATCTACGCAAATTCTTCTTTTATCAATCTCTTTCCGTGTCTGAGCCCAGTATTCCTATTCCCTTGCCAATTCTGTACCCTCTTATGTCCATCCTAACTAATTTGACCCTTCTGGACCCAATGGAACTGTCTGTGCCACCGACCGAGGTCACCTTGCATAGTTGTTGCACCGAAGTTGCAGATCGTGTCACCTTGATCATCGCGACACACCAGGCGTCCTACCAGGCAAGACACCTTACCATTTGCTGTTTAATTATTTTAGCTCATATTTTATGCATGTTTATTATTTTCTTTATGTAAAATAAACTGTGATACATGGCATAACCTGTTAGAATTTACTGTTTAGTTTCTTGCTATGTATTATTTTTTTACACAATAAACCAAGATTTAAGGGACCACCTTGTGTGTTGCATTCATTGCCCTTGACACGTGGTAACACGGAGTTGTATGTCGCATGTAGAACACGGAAGTGCGTGACTGGCTGGCCACCAATACGTACAAGTCGTGCGATAGGAATAACCGCTAATAGAGATTGCATGCTAGTTTGACTTAGCGGTTATA
This sequence comes from Iris pallida, assembly GCA_029216955.1. Classification (NCBI taxonomy): domain Eukaryota; kingdom Viridiplantae; phylum Streptophyta; class Magnoliopsida; order Asparagales; family Iridaceae; genus Iris; species Iris pallida. The sequence continues at coordinate 9,345,279 of JANAVB010031219.1, forward strand.
GTGGTTTTGTGTTGTGGATATAACACAGTAGGCATTAGGCGGGGAGGACAATTCCTTAGCGTATGGGCTTCGATGCACTTCCCTTGTGACCCGGACTCTCCGCTGGAGATACGGGGTTAATGACCCATGATTACTGACGGCCACTGACGATTCTACGGAACGTCATGCTCTTACTGATGGGGCCTCTGGTGCCCAAGGGGGACTATACCGATCCTATTTAGCCAGGGCCCAAGCGTAGGAAGGATTGTTCTTAACTATATTTCACTTAGAACGGTAGGCTACCTTTATCCGTTAGGTACGAGTACTTTTGGTTTGGGTACTTGTATCTGACCGTGGCTTGGAACAATAACTTGTCGCGAATTAGTTCGTCACATCTTGTCCTTGTTTGGTTGTAGGTGTGACTTACTACTTCGATGAGAAGGTATTGAACCTTGTTGGGGTCCGGATACCATATTGGATTATTAGCATGGAAAGATACGTCGCCGTGAATTAGTTTACCATCTCATGTCCTTGTTTGGTTGGGGGGATGGTACGCTCGTTCAGTAGGTGCGTATTGGACTATGTTATAATTCGATTTACTTATTTATTTGAGCAATATTTATTCAGTTTATATGGCATGATATTATGTGTCTTGTTACGTCCCTCTGAGGACCTGGTTATCTCTCCAGGTGTGTGCTATTGTCTTTCGCAGGTGCTCTAGCTTTAGCCGTGATCATCGCTACTTCTTCGAGGATGATTGTATTTGGACCGTCTTCGCTTCGCTCGCCAAATTCATATCTTTCTTATGTATTTTTCCTTTACTTGTTGGTAGTGGATTTGTCTCCGCCCAACATATTGTATCAAGACAATTCATTATCTTTATATGATGTCTTTTATTCATTTATTTTGCGTGGATGAGATTAGTTATGGTTCTACTGTATTTTTACAGCTTATGTATTTATACAAGGCTTCCATATATTGGAGTATACTTCGTATGAATACAGCTGGCATGTCTACGTTCCTAGTCCTCCGTATTTTGGGACTGGAGCGTTACATGTTTATGTGGTGGCCCATGCAGGTCAACATAAATTGTTTGGTTACTTTACCGTACCAAGCAAGCCTGCGTATAGGATTAGAAGTCTAAGATCTCATCCACATACTTGACCACTTTCTTCAATCTACCGTTTGACTCATCGATTGCATCTTGCTTGATTCCTTCTATCATTATTCTTATCTTTCCTTCGTGCTTGCTAGAGATTGACCATACTACTTAGTTGTCCCAAAACACCATTAGTTTAAATTCTTTAAGTTGGGTAGAATACCTTATGCACTAGCAACCCCTTTTGACCTAGTGACCTATATTAGCAAGCTTACTTAGATCCTAGAATCTAGAGGAAATTTAACCCATTTGGTCAACCAAGCCTTGGTCAATAAAACCGTAGAATGATGGTATAGGAATAAACAAGACTTAGATCCTTATGACTCTTAGACTATTCATATTTGTTCTTTATTTTAATCTTAACCTCGTGCCTATATTTTTTTTTACTATCTAGACTAATGATGCTAATGTAGCCTAGTTTTTGCAAGCTCAAATCTTTATCAAGCTTGTTCATGACATATGTTATTGGAAGAATTTCCACTAACATAGCGTCTAATCAGAACCGGTATAGGATGGTCTGACCAACCGAGTGCACTTGGTTCGCTTTTGCCTATTATTCTACGTGGATGGGGACATAGTTAAGTTTGTCCTTTAGAGTCCCATCCACGACTGCCTTGACAATTTCTTAGAAATTATTCGGTCGCCTTTGAACCACGGATTCGTATTCGATAAATATCACCTTGGAACCCTTTATCGCTTTTATTTTCCTCTTATTTTAAAAGGACGAAATCCCTCGTACCGAGTATCCCCTTTAGTTGTTCGATCACTTATGACCACTATAATTAGCCATTACCAACCCGTGGCTATATCCTCTTCCTAAAACTATTCGTCTTTTCCCTTGATCCTAAACCTACCATCGTGACCTTCTAAATCATTTGAACAACCCCAATCGTTCTCATAATCGTGCCGTATCTGAAGGGTCTCTAATTTATTTTCTCATGATACCATACAATTCCTTATTGCAGGATATCTTGATTAAAAACCCTTGATCATTTTCACTCTTGCATTAATTAACCATATCTACGATTATTTTCGTATTTATCTAATCACGTGTTGAACGTTGTGAATTGATTTTCTCATCGCTACCCCTTTGTGTCTTCTCACCCCCCTGCTAATTCTTAATTTCGAGGACGAAATTCTTTTAAGTTGGGTAGGATGTAAACTCCTAAAATTTTTACTATTTTTTTATATTAAATTTAGTACTGATTTAAAATTTTCGTAATACACGTCGCGTAGTCGTATTATACGTCGCGCACGACTTTTATTTCTTTTTCGAATTTGCTCGACGAGTGCGAATATGTGCGAGCGTACATATTTTTGAAAAAAAAAACATTATTTTTATTATTTTATGGTAATAATTATTTCTAGCTATCATTTCAAGTTTATGGTTTTAATTATGAAAAGCCTTTTTTTTGCAGTTATAATTATAAAGTATTTTCCCATAAAATGGTATATTAGAAAGTATATTTATGTAAAGAATATTTGTGCATACATATAGCTCATAAATATTTATTAGTTTATTTTAAATAAAAATGCAATTTTTGAAATTAATATTATTAGTATTTTTGGAAAGCATATTTTGAATTTATTGTGGAGATTTAAATCTTGATTTGAATCTATGTATTTATTTAAATAGTTAAATAATTAAAATTTGATTTATTGATTTGATTTTTAAACTACGAGAATTTAATTTGATTTAATTAGATTTAATTGGATTTGGATTTGGATTTGGATTTGATTTGATTGGTTTTAAATTAAATAGATTGCATTATCTAATTTGGGTTTAAACTATATCCTAATCCTATCTAATTAGGAATTCCCACATCCTATAAATAGGCAGGTACTCCTCCAATTCTTATTCATCCACAACAATTATTCCACAAAGTGTACGTGCCTCGGGTCAGTGTCCATCTCTTCCGTGTCAGCCGTGGCGGCCTCGGGTCCGACCCCGGGTGTCATTCCAATATCTTATTCCATGTTTATACAAATACATTGATTCCGTGTCGGACACTTCCCCGACACAATAGAAATTTCTATCCCTAACCCAAATCCTAACCTAGCTCAACCATCCCCGCAGCCACGACCCGACGTCGTCTTCCCGTACCATCACCATCATCGACGTTCGTCGCCATCTCCTCCGAACTCCCCGACACCCAAACCAGCACCCTCATCCTTGGACACCGCCACCAACGGCGCCGTCCCAAACTGCCACCATAACCAACCACCATGGCCATCGGCCGAAAAACCCCAATCCGCCACCGTACCATGCCACAAATCGACCGACCAACCAACCACCGCCATCGCGGCCACCCTCTTCTGACCACAACCGCCAAACACCGACACCACCATCGTTTTCCTCTCCGGCCACCAGAGTACAGCCACCAGCCCGACATCACCCACACAACCCCCACCTCGTCACCACCGCCACCCCGGCCATCGCCGGCCGCACCCAAAAAAAATCAAAAGAAAAGAAGACGACCAAAACCCATACCTCCGCGCGCCGTGCCCTAGCCGTCGAGTCCATCTCCAGGATGCAATCCGCCGGCGCATGCGCGAGCCTAACCGCCTCCCGACAGATTCACCTGGCCTCGTCTAGCCTAGCTCGCCCCGTCGAGATCAACCCCGATGACCGCCCATCCCTTCCATCCGCCAGAGCCGCACCTCCCCTGGAGCGCCGCACCGCCGCGCGTCCGCAGGCGAGCCGCGTGGCCGAACCCTGAAAACCTACTTCCACTCCGCGCCTCCGGCTCTGCCGCACAGTCACCGCCGGCGAGCCCCAAAATCCTCCGCCGCCTGGCACTACAACCCACACGCCGAAAAACCCTCTCTTCCCGAGTCCCCCGAGTCGAATCCGTCCCCTCTTTCTTCCTCCGTCTCTTCTCCTCCTCACGCCGGCGCCTGCATGCGCGCATCACCGACCCACTACGACTCTCCCCGATCCTTCCCCTCTCTCCCGTTACCGACCGCCGCTGCCGCGCCACGCCACCGCCCTCCGCTCTCCTTCTTTCCACTCCTTCCGCCCCTTTTCCTTCAGCAGTTCTTTTGGGTGAGCCCAAATGTTCTCTCTCTCCCTCGGGAGAGAAGACCCCGAAAGTACATTTTTTTTATTTTTTATTTTTTTATTTTGTTATTTATTTGTTGTATTTTAGTTTATTCTATTGTTATTTTGGTAATACATTGTATTCTTTTAGTTTTATAATATATGGTAACAAAATCAGTATTACTAATGGTAGTAATATTATTTTTGAGAGATTACATAGCCTAATAATAATATAATTGTGGGAAAATATGTTATTTGATTATTTTAGGATACTTATATTTATTTTTGATCTACAAATTAGTATTTGACAAAAACTTAGTTATATCCCTAAATTACTATTTTTCTCTTCTTCTTCTTTTTTTTTCTAGATTTTATATTTTTATTATAAAAAGCAGTTGCCAATTTTACAATAATTTTCTAGTATTTTACCTATGGCTAATATAGCTTCCTACTAACATTCTATTTTCGACAACTTAGGGTTTTTGCCTAAATCTATTCTCCATGTTTTTTTGTTTTATTTTGTATTTACCAAAAATAATTATTTTACTTGTAAATATAGTTTTCAAAATATTGTAAATACTTCCTAAAATAGTATAAGTATTAAATCTACGCAAATTCTTCTTTTATCAATCTCTTTCCGTGTCTGAGCCCAGTATTCCTATTCCCTTGCCAATTCTGTACCCTCTTATGTCCACCCTAACTAATTTGACCCTTCTGGACCCAATGGAACTGTCTGTGCCACCGACCGAGGTCACCTCGCATAGTTGTTGCACCGAAGTTGCAGATCGTGTCACCTTGATCATCGCGGCACACCAGGCGTCCTACCAGGCCAGACACCTTGCCATTTGCTATTTAATTATTTTAGCTCATATTTCATGCATGTTCATTATTTTCTTTATGTAAAATAAACTGTGATACATGGCATAACCTGTTAGAATTTACTGTTCAGTTTTTTGCTATGTATTATTTTTTTACACAATAAACCTAGATTTAAGGGACCACCTTGTGTGTTGCATTCATTGGCCTTGACACGTGGTAACACGAAGTTGTGTGTCGTATATAGAACACGGAAGTGCGTGACTGGCTGGCCACCAGTACGTACAAGCCGTGCGATAGAAATAACCGCTAATAGAGATTGCATGCTAGTTTGACTTAGCGGTTATAGTGGTTTTGTGTTGTGGATACAACACAGTAGGCATTGGCGGGGAGGACAATTCCTTAGCGTATGGGCTTCGATGCACTTCCCTTGTGACCCGGACTCTCCGCTGGAGATACGGGGATGATGACCCATGATTACTGACGGCCACTGACGATTCTGCGGAACGTCATGCTCTTACTAATGGGGCCTCTGGTGCCCAAGGGGGACTATGCCGATCCTATTTAGCCAGGGCCCATGCGTAGGAAGGATTGTTCTTAACTACATTTCACTTAGAACGGTAGGCTACCTTTATCCGTTAGGTACGAGTACTTTTGGTTTGGATACTTGTATCTGACCGTGGCTTGGAATAATAACTTGTCCCAAATTAGTTCGTCACATCTTGTCCTTGTTTGGTTGTAGGTGTGACTTACTACTTCGATGAGAAGGTATTGAACCTTATTGGGGTCCGGATACCATATTGGATTATTAGCATGGAAAGATACGTCGTCGTGAATTAGTTTACCATCTCCTGTCCTTGTTTGGTTGGAGGGATGGTACGCTCATTCAGTAGGTGCGTATTGGACCATGTTATAATTCGATTTACTTATTTATTTGAGCAATATTTATTCAGTTTATATGGCATGATATTATGTGTCTTATTACGTCCCTCTGAGGACCTGGTTATCTCTCTAGGTGTGTGCTATTGTCTTTCGCAGGTGCTCTAGCTTTAGCCGTGATCATCGCTACTTCTTCGAGGATGATTGTATTTAGACCGTCTTCGCTTCGCTCGCCAAATTCATATCTTTCTTATGTATTTTTTCTTTACTTGTTGGTAGTAGATTTGTCTCCGCCCAACATATTGTATCAAGACAATTCCTTATCTTTATATGATGTCTTTTATTCATTTATTTTGCGTGGATGAGATTAGTTATGGTTCTACTACATTTTTACAACTTATGTATTTATACGAGGCTTCCATATATTGGAGTATACTTCGTATGAATACAGCTGGCATGTCTACGTTCCTAGTCCTTCGTATTTTGGGACTGGAGTGTTACACGTTCGAAGCCACATGTATTGTCGATCATCATGTCAGTGATTGGAAGCGAGAATTCATCTTTCGGGCAAGCAGTATTGAGATCTCTGAAGTCGATACAGACCCGTATCTTCTCATTCTTCTTGGTGACAGGAACGACATTGGCCACCCAATCCGGATGTTGCTCTTCACGAATGAACCCGCTGCTCAGGAGTTTGTCCACCTCTTGATCGATAGTGTTCATGATGTCAGGACGAAAATGTCGTTGTTGCTATTTTATAGGCTTGGCATCATGTAAGATGTTAAGTCTATGCATCGCGATCTGGGGATCAAGTTCCGGTATACCTTCGTAGCTCCAGGCGAAGAGTCGATGTATTCTTTGGCCAATTGGACTAAAGACTCCCGGTCTCTTCCCTTTAGACTCTTGCTGATGAAGATAGGTTTGGAAGGAGACCCATCCCCAAGGTCGATCTGCTCGACTTCATCTTCGGTAGGGGGTTCGCGTAATTCAAAATAAGACTCCCACAACGCTCCTAGGCGTTGAGCCCAAGGTTCTTCCTCGAAGAATTTCGGCGTTTGGTCATCGCCTTCATCCTCTCGAGATTGTGCAGATGCCATGTTGACTGATAGCACCTTCCTGAAGATTAGGTCGATACTGGTATCGTAATCCCAAGTTGAAGCTTCAGATGAATGAGAGTGCTCCACTTCTTCCGCTTCCGAACTCTCTGGAGTTGCCGGCGGCGTGACATAGCCCACCTCCCGTCGAGTACGATGATAGTAGTCCTGCGGCTTTCCTTCAGGTGTTGGGAGTCGGAGGGGAAGATGCCGGCCTTTACCGTAGTTCAAGCCCTTGTAGCTTTTCAGATCGTAACCCATCTTTTGGATGAGGTACTTTGCCTTGTCCGTGTACCGATAGACTTGTATTCTGCCGATATCTGGTTCTGGCTCGAGTGGCGGAAGGTCTTGATGACGCTCAACTTTGTCGAAGATGATGGGTTCTTCGTCCTGGCTACCTCCAGCTATGTTCTGGAGGATATCTTCGTCTTGACTACCCCCAGCTATTTCCTCTGAAATCTTCTTTCTTGCCCGGGTGCCTTCAAACACTCCTGGGAATGGGACAGTCACTTTGGTCTTCCTCGGCTGGCTCTTGGATAAGGACGAGGTCGAGGAGTTGCTAGTCGCCTTCGAATTGATGAGGAGTTAGAGACTACGTTACAAGAAGCAACCTTTAATTCCTGCTCTTCATCAATCGACACCTTCTTTCCGAGGCGACGTCGGAGGGGTGTTGACGACTGCAGTCGTTGGAACGCAGACAGTCTTTGTGGTGGGACTGCTGTCTTGTAACAACAGTTGATGGTGGTGACACCGCACAGGTGTGCCCTGTGAGGGATGCATTGTGCTTGTCGGTCGACTCTCCTGATCGGCGTTTGTGAATGATCATACTACGCAAATCATTGGAGGAGAGTCCCACCTTTTTACCCCTATCAGGCGCATGACAAAGTCAAGCGCCGGGGTGATCAAGTGAATGTTGCGCCCCCTGATCCAACGCATAAGGCGCGCCCAGATCAATAGTGGGGGAACAACATTTATAGTGACTTGAACCAGCCTCAGACGCACAACCAATGTAGACGCGGGGGTTCAAGACCATAGAATTTGCCTTGCACGACTTGGTTGCGAACGTAGCAGATGTGCCCAAGTGAGACAAGGAATTTAAGGGTCGGCTCGTCTCTGGCGCAGAAGCACCCGAGTCAACTTTGTACAGATTGCCATCAGCAGCGCGCATGATTGTGAGCGCATGCTTCTGGTTTATCATTGGCATAGTACATTTGAGGCGCATGGCCCGTGCTGCCTTGGACTTCTTTGTACTAGCCCGTTGGGGCGCATCGTACTCAGAGTCCAAATTATCCTCGCCATGACAGCGAGTGAGTCAGTCAAAGACAGAGGCCTTCTGCGGTGCACCAAAGTTCATGTACAGGGCATTAGATGTGCCCCTGCTCTATCGACGAATCTTCTTTGACTGAGAAGGAGATTGTTGGAGAATGTGGTCATCACCATATTTTCCCGAGAGTTGTGTTGCACCCGTGGGTACATCCTGGCTGCTGAGGACGTCAGCGAGAAGGGTAGGCTGCATCGGCGCATCCCCTTCAGTGATGGTGCCAGGGGCCTCCACCTTGCGTACCCAGGCTTGGCAAGTCTTCTTCGGCTTCGGCAGCCGCTTCGAAGGACTTGCTCTGTCTTCATAGATGAACTTCTCATATGCCTGTTGATCGAGGCGTACGACTAGTGACTTATGGGAGGAGCCTACCTTCACGTCATCAGATTGTGATACAGCTTTCTCATCGGAGGAGAAAGAAGTCTCCAGCAGAGTCGCCAGCTTATTTTCCATTAAAATCTTTGAATTGGAATTTCAATCACAAACAGAACAGTATTATAATGTAGGACTCAGATGTAGTCCTAGGAGTACACTTTTGTTTTTATCTGGGTCCTGTGTCGGTGGAGCGAGTGGTAATGCGTTGACTCCGTTGACGATCTGACGACGATTTTAGGTTCTCTAAAGGTCTGGGTTGCTCTGGATGCCGGAGCTTGCGGAGGGGTAGAAGACGTTGAGTGTCTCTTCCGATCTCTGCGAGTAGACGTGCGTCTATGTAACTCTGATGATCTCGTTATGTGTCTGTCTCCTCTGAAAGAAGGAATGATTCCTCTTTTTATAGGCAGCAGGTTGGGGCTGCTCATGCGCACATATGTAGGATGCACCTACACGTGAAAATGCCATATGGTGGTTGCTTTGGAGGGTACATGGATGATGTGCCCTGATTTGTAGGATGAATCCTTCTTGCTACAATCGTGGGCTGACACGTGGCAGAGGGGAGGATTCTTCGGTTGCTGAGAACTTGGGTGGTTAGCACCCCTTCGTAGACTGAACCGAGTCAGAGGACACGTGGCGCATGCCTTTGGTTCAAAGGTCTAGCATTTGGTGGAGAAGGATCTGATGAGCTGCGCCTGGGATCCGGCGCATGAGAAGACTTTGGCTCGTAATCTTCAGGAGTCACGAACCAGTCTGGACGCATGGTTTTTGAGACACATATTTTGGTCACATGGCCGGGGAGGCGCATGCAGCAACTTGACTTCTATTATCAGAAGTAAGTCAGAGGTGCATGCAAATCTTCGGACGCATGGCTGCGGAGGCGCATACGAGTGGTTGGTCGGCCACGTGGCTTGTAACCGACAGAGGAAAGTAATGATGACGTTGGCGTCAGTGGCGCTTTGTTTTCTACAAAAGCTGTTGCTGCTCTGTCATCGAGGCATGGCCGATGTCGTCTCAGACTTCAGCATTTAATGCTCTTGACGGGTGATGAGCTTTTGAGTGGACGGATTGATCTGTGTTCCACTAGGTGCATAGGGACGCATGAGGTGCATCCTTATGTGGTACTTGGTACTGATGGAAACGTCTGTATGATACGGGGGATATGACTGACGCGTCTGTTGCATGGCGCATCTTTATTGGTCCAGCTGTTAGGTTCCTAATGTTTTGATTGTGCATGTTGACTGGACTGATTTCGAAGGGATAGGTTCATCACCATGAATGCAAATTCATTGCACGAAATTCGGAGAGCCCGCCACTTGGCGTGTAGGTTTGATTTGTCCGGCCTATAAATAGCAGCAAGGAGAGAGTTTGTTACTCGTTTTCTTCCGTCTTCCCGAATGGAGGTGAACTCCTTTGCTCGAGTACATCCCGCTGACAAGACGCTCCCGAGGGTGAAGATGCATCGAGTTGTCTTCATACACACTCGTGAAGGTGACTGTTACATCCAAAAGTCGGGATCGCGGGGTCCCGATGCAGGCCAAAGGTGCCTGTTGCATCCAAAAATCGGGATATTCGAGTCCCGTCTTCGTTATGCTGGAAGAGCCACAGATCAAAATTGTGGTGCTCCCATCTTCCTTGGGCTTTGGAGAGCTCTTCCTTCTGCTATAATGGGGTTGATCGTCCGCTCTCGAAGTACTTGATCGGGTCGAAGTAGAGCGCATATGCTGAGACTTCATGATGCGCCAGACTGAGACGCTGAAGAGATGCGCCTGACTGAGACGCTGAAGAGATGCGCCTAGCTGAGACATTGAAGAGATGCGCCTAGCTGAGACGCTGAAGAGATGCACCTAGCTGAGGCGCTGCAGAGATGCGCCTGACTGAGACGCTGAAGAGATGCGCCTGATTGAGACGCTGAAGAGATGCGCCTGACTGAGACGCGTCTGGATGAAGCGTAGCTTTTAGGCTTTTTTGATTTCTTCTTCGTAAAAAGAGTCTTCTATGTAAAAAGATTTTTTAGTCATGTAACAGACTTTTATGAAAAAAGCCCATTTATGCTGCTACTCTTTTAATCTTTTATGATATTCTCGGCGCATGTTGACCTGGGTAGTTGATGCGCCTAAAATTTTCATGCTTCTACATCTACAGTAGTATGTGGTATGAAATATCCCTCGGTAGATGTTGTTTTAAGTTTTTTTTGTTAACAATATCACAGTTGGTAGTTCTAAACTTCTGATGGAACATATATTCCTATTTATTTCCTTAAGGGACTTAATTTGTGATATTTCAACAAATATTCTCTAGGAAACACTTCCATAATTGGTTCCTCCCCAAAAAATAGTATCAACCATTTTGTGAGGAGGTTGTAAATGTTTGATGACATGTAGATGTCGGTTGGGTTTTGAAATGTCGATTGGCATCCTTAACCGATTATATGCACTAAATGTCATATTTAAATGTCTTAAAACTAACCATTAATACACTACAAGAAAATTGACTTTTTGCAACAACTTTTTATGTAACAAAATTTATTTTGTTGCAAAAGTTATTTAATTGCAACAACATTTTTATATTTGTTGCAAAAAATGGATTTACAATTTTTAAGCAACAAAAAGTAACTTGTTCAAATTATTTTGTTACAAAATAGTTGAGGGCACTCTATTCCCGTTCCAAAAAAATGGTGATAAATTTATTTGCAACAAAACATGTTGTTTACAACAAAATCTAATCATGGCAAAAATTATTATTTTTTTACAACAATATTTATCATTGCAATAAGTTAATATCCCTTTTACCACATAAATAATTTTTGTTGCCAAAATAATTATTTTAAATTGATTTAGAAAAATTCTCTACCACAAGAAATTTTCCACGAAGAGTACCTTAAACCCGTTCGTCACCAATAAACCCGCGTACTTTCCCCCCCATAAAATTTCACTTCCCTCAAAAATTTCCCAAAATCTCTCAACCGAATAGGTCTTCCCACCCTCTCTTCCGAAAATTTCCTCTACAATTGTTCTCAGTCCGCTCCACTCCTCTCTGTGTTCCTCCGCGCACGATCCTCTCTCTAAGCCGACAGGAAGTCGTGGGCGTACCCCTCTGCTCCACTCCTCTTCCCTTCCATGTGCACTCTTCTCTCGCTCCTCCTTTGCGGCTAGGCTGAACGCAGGAGGACGGTGCGACGACGGTGGGAAGGCTAACAACAATTTTTGGGACTCGCCGAGGTAATTTTTCATGCCTCCTAAAAAATTTCATGAGCAACTCTTTAATTTCTTGTCCACATCAATTTGCCAATGAGATGTTCTTTCTTCAAAACCACCACACATTGCCTTTGAGAATCCTGACATTTGCTTTTTCTATATAATTTATTGATAATCATGTGCAAATCTCTCATCTTCCTTAGGATCTTTCAATCAATGATCTTAATAAGCATGTAATTCCCATAGTAAACCTTTCTGAGGTAAAATTAAATTGATTAACAGTGACTTTTACTTATTTTAAGTATTTTCTGAAAGACTCTCCCATAGCTTCTTCATATAGCTCTAAGTTTGCATTACCATTGTTCATACAAATTTGTATCTACTTTGTCCTTGTATATTTCTGTAAAAGTTCTTCTATGTTCGCAAGTAACATGTTTCTTTCAAGGGAGGAGACAAAAGGAGAATGAGATATAAAAAATGATTTCTTTGTTTCTGAGGAAGTAGTATAGGAAAAACTATAAGTTTCTTTCCTTTCTAATATGAGAACTTTTGCTACACCAGAAAACCTTTTTTTTTCATCCCAAGTCATCATTCATTTTTGTTCATGGGCCACATTTACATGCATAATACATTATAGATTGTAGGTGCCTCGCCATATAAAAGGAAATCGAAGAAGATTCTGGTAGCTTGTTAACGGGAGCTCGGGGATAAGAGAATATATCTACAATGGTGACAAAATAGATAAGGTCTACTCTTATTTGGTTAAAAGGATGATAATAAGTTCAGAGAGTATACTGGTTCATCTTTTTACCGCAACCTACCATTTATATTAGGATGCAATACCAATGGTTTATTGTACATGACAAAAGATGAATAATCCACCATCAGTTTCAAACAATAGCTTGTTGAGTACTTTTAAGCAACAAGAAAAAGTTCCAAGAGAAGTACTAGAAAATCTCAGTTAGCTCAACAACCTCGCAATTAAATTCATCAGATCTTGATAAGGAATGAAAGCAAGTGCAATGTTAACAGTCTCCATAACAACTTGCATTTTGACATGGTGGTTTATGATGTAATTGAAGATGTTATAAGGGAACAAGAACTTGGTTGACCTTAATGACAAGACCAGTAAATAAGTCTGCTTCAGGTAGTCTATAGTCCCTGAAGAAGCACTAGGTTGTAAAAACAAACTATTTACCATGCAAGGGTGCATTAGTCTCGAAGATTAGTCTATGACCCCATGTTACAATCATCAGCTTATTCTATAAAACCTTTGCTAATATAACCTCTGAGTTTACTTTAAGGATATGTAGAAAGCATGTTAGCAATCCAAGCAGTATAGAAAGCATGTTAGCAATCCAAACAACTCTCTTAATCATATATCTTTTTTATTATATCAGTTCTTTCATTTGTCTTTCTCTTATATGTTGCTTTGTATTTTCAGATTTTTGGTTTTGTTATCAGCTTTCAATTCTTTTGTTTTTTATTTAGGAACACAAATATGGATAAAAGTTGGGTGAAGCTTACAAATAAATCATGTCGGCAATACATACAAGGAGTTAAAGACTTTATACAACAAGCGAGTAGGTTTGCCCAAAAGAATAATAGGGTTCGTTGTCCATGTCGTAACTGCAACAATGTGTATTTCCAGCATATAAATGTGGTGGAAACTCACTTGTTTGATAAAGGGATGACTAAAACTTACACCAATTGGGTACATCATGGTGAAAAATTTGAACCTACGACAATTCTTGATGACGATAGTGATGATGATGGCACACGTGAAGAAGAGGCTCTACCGGATAATATTCATGAGATGCAAGATTTTTTTGAAGACTTACATGCCGGAACATTTATGAATTCTAGTTTGGATGAAGTAGCTTTTAGTCAGGAACAAGCAGAAACTAGTAATACTCATCCTAATCAACAATCTTCAGAGAAGAAATCAGAGAGATTTTCAAGCTTATTAAGGGACGCACAACGTGAACTTTATCCTGGCTGTACAAAGTATTCAAAATTATCTTTCCTAATAAAATTGCTTCATTTAAAAGTAATCAATCGTCTAAGTAACAAAGCCTTCGATCAGATCCTTGAGCTGTATAAAGATGCACTTCCAGATGGGGAAACATTGCCGAAGTCGTATTATGAGACTAAAAGTATAATGCGCGACCTGGGCCTTGGTTATGTGGCCATACATGCTTGTAAGCATGATTGTGTAATATTTTGGAAGGAGCACGAAGATAAAGATGAGTGCCCTGTTTGTCATGAGCCTAGATATATATTTAACGAAGGTGGACGCAAAAAAATACCTCAAAAAGTTTTGCGATATTTTCCCCTAAAACCAAGACTGCAAAGGTTATTTATGTCAAAAAAGACGGCTACAAATATGAGATGGCATAAGGAAAAGCGGCTTGAGGAGGATGGCGTACTTAGGCATCCAGCAGATTCAGAAGCTTGGATCGAATTTGACAAGATACATAACTTGTTTGCAGTTGATCCTCGTAATGTGAGACTTGGTTTGGCAAGTGATGGTTTCAACCCATTTGGGAACATGAGCAATTCTTATAGTATGTGGCCGGTAATTATTATTCCATACAACTTGCCACCTTGGATGTGTATGAAAGAACCTTATCTGTTCATGTCCTTGCTTATTCCAGGGCCCAAGTCCCCTGGTAACGATATTGATGTGTATTTGCAACCATTGATAGATGAGTTGAAAGAGTTATGGGAAGATGGTATTGAAACTTTTGATGCCTCGACCGGAACGAATTTCCAATTACATGCAGCTCTACTTTGGACTATTAATGACTTCCCAGCTTACGGTAGTTTGTCTGGATGGAGTACAAAAGGAAAACTAGCATGTCCGAATTGCAATAAAGACACTTATTCAATATCACTAAAGCACGGAAGGAAGTTATGCTATATGGGTCATCGACGATTCTTGCCAAAAAATCATGCTTGGAGAAATAGTGATCAATTTGATGGCGAAAGGGAACGGAGGTTACGACCAAAGGAGTTATCTGGGATTGATGTCTTGTATCAGATTAATCAGTTAAATAATGTGAAATTTGGGAAGGGTCCAGCTAATACCAAGAAGAGGAAGCGTGAAATATATGAGCTGAATTGGAGAAAGAGAAGTATCTTCTTTGAATTGCCATATTGGCAGACTCTAAAGTTGCGGCATAATCTTGATGTAATGCATATAGAAAAGAATATTTGTGAGAATGTGGTTGGAACATTGATGAATATTGATGGAAAAACAAAGGACACTGTAAAGGCTAGATTAGATTTAGAACTAATGGGCATACGGAAGGAATTACACATAATACAGGATGGTAATTCATTTGTGATGCCACCAGCATACTATACAATGTCTGTTGAAGAAAGAAGGAGTTTTTGTGAATGGTTGAAGTTGGTTAAATTTCCAGATGGCTATGCATCTAACATATCTCGATGTGTGAACACTAAAGATTGTAGACTCTTAGGAATGAAGAGTCATGATTGTCATGTTTTGTTACAACGATTGCTCCCAATTGGAATACGTGGATATATGCGTAAAGATATATGCAATACATTAATTGAGTTGAGCTTTTTCTTTAAAGAGTTGTGTTGCAAGACTTTAAAGTTAGAAGTACTAGAGCGGCTGGAGAAAGATATTGCCATAGTACTTTGTAAGCTTGAAAAGATATTCCCACCCGCATTTTTTGATATTATGGTGCATCTAGCTATTCACTTGCCACATGAAGCAAAACTTGGAGGGCCCGTTCATTATCGTTGGATGTATCCAATAGAAAGGTAATTTTTAACTTACTATATTAAATTACTTTTCCTTTTGAACATGCATATATCTTTTTCAAGTTTACATGATCGATGCAGTGACTAATGTAGAGGCTTATTTATGTCAACAGGTTTTTATGCACACTTAAGAGATATGTGCGTAATAAAGCACGCCCTGAAGGTTCCATTGCTGAAGCTTACATTGATAGTGAATGTCTTACATTTTGCTCAATGTACCTTCAGGGTGTTGAGACTATATTTAATCGAGAAGAAAGAAATTTTGACGGAGGTCAAGATAAGCATAATAACATATCTGTTTTCTCAGCAAATATGCGTCCCTTAGGATCAAGAAAAGTTTATGAGAAAATGGATATGACAGAATACAGTAAGGCTCGATTGTATGTCTTGAACAATTGCAATGAGATAGAGCATTATATAAAGTGAGTTATTTCATCCTCGTTACTTCCTGGTATCAAATAATTTATTTTATTATTATCATGATTTGATTTTTTTATAAATATATGTAGTGAACACATGGCCGAGCTTGAGAGACAAAGCACACATAATGTACAGGAAAAACATGACCAACTATTTCCAAAATGGTTTGAAAATCGCGTAAGTCTTATTTATCGGTAATTAGCTTAATTTACACGTAAACACTTATCATTCTTACTTAGTTTTGATGGGTTATTCTTACTAATTTACTTTAATTTTTATGGATAGATGAAACTATTGCGTTCAAAAAAATCACCTGAAGCTACAGATCAACTATATTCCTTAGCTTGCGGTCCTGATCAGCGAGCAAGACGATACACAGGGTGTATCATTAATGGAATGAGGTTTCATACAAAGGAGCGGGAGAGACATCGTAGAACTCAAAATAGTGGTGTGGTTGTAAAGGGAGATCACCAAGGAAAAGACATTGACTTCTATGGTGCTTTAACAGAAATTATTGAGTTGAGCTACTTGGGGGGAAATCGAGTTTTTATATTCAAGTGTGATTGGTTTGATGTAGGAAATAAGAAGACAGGGATCCAAACAGATGGTTACTTCACTTCCATTAATATATCCCGTAAATGGTACAAGGATGATCCGTTTGTTCTAGCGTCTCAAGCCGAACAAGTCTTTTATGTTAGTGATTCTAAATTGCGAGGTAGCTGGCAAGTCGTGCAAAAAACTCAACCAAGAAACATTTATGATGTTCCAGAGGTAGTTATAGAAGAGGGAGAAGAAGATGATAGATTGATGGGTGATGGTGAGGCTTATCAACAACATCTACCGAATGATACGGATGTAAATGTTGAAGAAGAGGTGCCACATTTGTCATTAGGAAGGAATGATGTTGTCTCAAATGCCATTGATGTGACCAGCCTCCATCCAAATGAATTAGATCTAGAAGATGATGATTTCATTAACGATGATGAACTTTCTGAAGCAGATGATACCTTTGAAGACTACTACTCTGATAAGGGAGAACCAATGCATAGTGATCATGACACCGATATAGATGATATGTAGTTCTTTCTTTCGATGAAATTAGTTTATGCTTTGAAAATATAATCTTATTGCATTTATGATTTTTTTTGATCATAATACACTTATCAGTTTATTTGTGTCTATAAAATTTCATTTTTTGAGCTCTAATTGCAAACTGGCATGAGAGAAACTTGTTTTGATATGCGTCTGAAACAATTCAAAAACTTGTTTTGATATGCGTCTAATTGCAAACTGGCATGAGAGAAACTTGTTTTTGATAATACACTTATCAGTTTTTGCTCAACAATTCAAAAACTTGTTTTGATATGCGTCTGATCATATCAAAAACATATCATGATCAGACACATATCAAAACTTGGAAACTTCTTTCAAAACATATCAAAACTTGGAAACTTGGAAAGCTTTTGATCATAAATAGTATGACACATATCAAAACCTATCAAAACTTGGAAAGCTGTGTCTGATCATGAAAGGAAAAAATACTTGGAAAAAAAACTTGGAAAGCTGTGCACATATCAAAAGCTCCACTTTGATATTCTTTCTCCAATGTGGATTCCTACTCTGTGTAGATTACCAATTCAGCCAGTTACTCTTTTACCAGGTTAATTGCTAGTTGTAAAGTTTGGATATCTTTCCATAGGGCCTTATTTTATAGAAGTACCTTCATAGCCACCCAATTCGAGTTGATAAGGCTTTAGATGATATACTGAGGTGATAAACCTCCAAATGTCCAAATTTGATTATAATGAATATTGCTTTGATGGATAATGAGAGGGCAATAGGTTCTATGCTCATGATTAATGTAGAATAAATGTGTACAATGTGTTGCAGGTCCACATAGTTAAGTTTCTTATTTCCTCTTGTGTAGGTTACCAATTCACCAGCTAGTCTTTTACCAGGAACTATCTGCAACTGTTCCTTTTCTTGTAAAGGTACACTTGTTTTTGTTATCCATGAGGTGGCCTTTTGGTTCATACTCTTTTGCTAAGAATTTTGTTTAGGTCGACGGAAGTAAGGTTAGAAATAAATGTCATATTGGTTTGATAAGGCATATCAAGATTTGATTTATGTAAATCAATGGTGGGTCTTTATGCCTGTATGGATTATGTGATCCTGTTCTTCAGATGACTGCTCCATAAAGTGTCGCTTTTTGGAGGATGCAGCTTCAAGTTTCAATTCTGAGGAATTTTGGAGAATACACTTTCAAGTTTCAGTTCTAAGGATGATTTACATCAACTTCCATTCAACTTCTCTTTTATCAGTTATGACATTAGCAGTGAGATGTTTGTTATTTGTGGCATCATTTTTCCATTCCCATGTCCCACTTACTCATTTATTTAGGTGAGAACTTTATGTCTGAATTTTAGATTTGTACATTCTTGTTACTAGCACTACAGACTTAAGTATTTTCATTACTAAAGCACTCAGTTGATTATCCTGTTAATTCCAGTTCCTGAATGTTGAGCAGTGCTTTCTAGTCCCAATATGATCCCACTCATGTCCCCATCCTTTGGTTTCCTTGTAGGATACGTTAGCTATGCTGAAAATAGCAGCCTTGATCTTGTCCGAAATATGTTCTCCTTCTTGGCCCCTCCTTGTGATCAGCCATTATATCCCACTGCAGTCATTGATGTTGAAGGGAATATTACTTTCCATAAACAGGTTCTCATACGTGCAACCCTATATTCCTTTGCTGCGTAAAGTACCTGCAAAATCTGTTGCAGGGACATGGACATGGCAACACCTCAAACATGAACATGACAATCAATTTTGGTGGAGTACCATGCCAAGACACCACTCCCAAGGAAAAGCGGGCATTTCTCTATATATTTTCGTCATGTTCAAGTGGGCTTCATATCATTGTGAACATGGAGAGGTCATTGATGTTGGTTTATTCATGCTTCTCTGGGAGCATCGGCACTTTGTAATTGGTACCTTGTCTCGTATCTGTGTTGGAAACGACACAACATAGAATAGGACACACCAAGACACTTCCTACTGCCCATGCCTATGACACCATGCTCTTCTCGTGGCATCTCGTTTGCGTGCCCGTTCAAGTAAAATTGGTGCTTCCTATCATGTAAATATGTCATTTCAATGGTTTAGGCGTATTCTTGCTTTTTAATCTCTGATAACTGTTTCAACTTCTTAAGGTCACACTTTATAATTCATTGGGTTTTCTCCTAATGGGGCTTTTTTCATTTGGAACAAAGTAGCCTATTCTGTAGCTCCATGTTTAATGATGCTTCTGCTTTCTTAAGCCTAACCTAGGTTAATTCCTCTTTTGGTAGCTAGGATATGTCAGTAGCATCTAAAACGTTACTTCTAGGGTACCCATACAACTGGGGGCATATAATGATACCATTTTCACTATGTTATTTGTATGGCGAGTTGGCTAGTTCGACCCAAATTATGTTGATTTGTACTAACTATCTACACGTCCATTCTCAGAACTCATCGGCTTCGTTTTTCAAACCAAAGTCGGCAGATAGTGCTACTGTAAGGCCAAAGGCTAATATGGCAGTTTCAATGAGGGATGTGGATTCTGCTTTCCAGGGGGCTGGACAAAAGGCGTATCCTCGTATTTTGAAGTTTTAATATATTAGTTATATTTTTTCTACTTAGAGTAGTTGTCATGCATCATATTGTCTTTTACTGTTCCTGTTCCTGGCAAAATAGACATAGGAATAAGTTGTCTATTGCAGTTTTCTGTTAATTGGCATAGGTTTTTTTGGGGGAAATTACTTGGTGAAATGAACCTAATGTACAGGAGCATCTGCATTACATTCAGGAGCAAGGATATAAAAACATGGTTGTTCAATAAACATGAGTATAAATGAGAATTTACATGTTAGCATTATTGCTATCAAGTGAAAAAACAATTTCCAGAGTTGAAGGTTAAAATTGCAACACTCTTGATATGAAATGCATCATTTCCTCATGATTGCATATTGCAGCTATAAATACGGATGAAATCATTTGTCTGTTTTCCTGGATTCCAAGTTCAAAGAGAATAAGTGAGATTTCTATCAGGAAAATTTCAATTTTAACTGCTTGAGTTGAAGACACGCCATGTAGGAACTATAAATAGTGTTATACTTTCTGATCTGAAGAAAGGAGGGACATTTCTAAATTTGGGAGCACACTCAAGCCTCAACTATTAGAAAGATGGTAACATGGTGTACTGAAAGACATGGAGACAACTGCAAATATATAAACCATGCATTCTTTATCCCTCCTCGATCTTCATGTTCATCGTAAATCATTATCCCATTGTTGCCCAGACATTTTTTTGCAGCCTGTAGGTTATTTTCTTCTTCTGCTTTATTTCTTCTCAGTACTTGACATTATCAAATGGGAAGAATTTGTACAGCATTTCAAGTGAAGTTAGCAAAAGGGACATAATAATGAACATGGTTGAATTGTATTCTTAGTTACACAAACTTGTGTGCATTGGGATGGTGGTAGTAATGCAGTAACATGCTATGATATCTGACGTATCTAGTATATCAATATATACTCCATCAGTGCTTTTATATCCCATTCGTAAAGTTGGACAATATGCTGGAATCAGCCTGTGAAAGGTTTTTGTATGGTTCTGTCTACAAAGTTTGGAGTTGAAGGATAAAAGATGTTATTATCCTAAGTTTTTTCTCATGCTTTATCAGCTGATTAACCACTTTATCCGGTGCCATTGCTAAGAGACATCTTGTTGGTCTCTTTTTGGTTTTCTATTAATTTCTCTATGTTTCCAGTTCTAGTGAATTGTTATGAGCATTTCTTTTTGGTGATGTTAACACAGCCACTATATATATATATATATATATATATATATATATATATATATATATATATATATATATTCTGTAGATTTGATGCTAGTAGCTCATGGGCGTCTTATGTTTGTAATTGGAATATTCGTAGGCTACAGAATTGTCCTAACAATTATGACAGGACAATCATTTTTTATTAACATATAGGTCGTGGGGTTTCCCTGAATCTTATTATGTCTCCCTTTTTTATTCACATATAAGCAATTAAAGTTTTGGAGGGATTTCTGAATTTACCCTTATTATTTTTCTCTCTCTATTATGAGACAGTACATGGTATGCTACTAACTGCACACATTTTTTTTTTCTTTCTAGGGCATATGTGCACATTGTTCTTGTTCACTACAGAGAAGTTTCAGAGGTTTGGTTCTTGTCCTTGCAAAGTGCACATTCTATTTATTATCATTGTGTAGAAGCCATCATATTTGAAAAAATAATCTCTGATGAATACGAAATAGTGAACCTGAAAAGGACAGGCTGCAAAGTGTGAATTTAAGATGCCTTGAACACAGGACATAATAAACCACCTGCTGCAATTGTTAGATTATGATGAAAGAGAACTAAAGCAGCATGTTCACTTGTCAACACTCAACAGTTATCCGAATGTTTATAAACCTCAAACTCAATGTGCTATACAGATGCTCAGTCATGTCCTTTGCCTTTTCTGTTATCCTCACATTTCTGTAGTAGTAGACTAGCAGTAGTTACAGGAACCAATACTAGTAAGTGCATAGCAAACTTCTTATACTTGAACATTCTTGTGCCCCTAAGCTGAGACTCAATTTATTATATCTAACGACCCAATACCTCCATCACTAACCAATATTTCTCTTTTGACCACAAATCTGAGTCCAAGCCCTAACAAGCCTATGCGGCATCCCTTCTATATTGAACAGAAGGTTCTTCATTCACCTATTTCTTGATGGGGACATTTTTTTATTGATGAAGGCATAAAGATGTCACATTCTTTGTCGTATTATACACAAGCCAATGGTCAAGCTGAGTCGACAAAGAGTATCCTGAAGGACACCATCACCAAGATGGTGACCGTAAAACGTGCTATTTCAAGTGATTTAAGAAGTTACATTCCTGATATGCATAAATCTGCATAAATTTGCAGTTACATTCCTGATATGCATAAATCTGCAGTTACATTCCTGATATGCATTTTGATCTCATTTACATTCCTGATACTCATGATACTTTCTATTTTCATTAGCTGCTGTATTCATTTGCATAGCTGCTGTATTCATTTGCATACTCATGATACTCATGATACTTTCCATAGCTGCTGTATTCATTTGCATTTTGATCTCATTTTCAACCTTGGTGCCATCAGTAAATATTTCCTATTACATGCTTACTTTTTTAAAATCTTGATACTTTCTTTTTTGGTTATGTTTTGTTTGGAGAAAGGCACGCAAACACTTGTTCCCTATTTTATTTGTTTGGTAGAAGGAAACTGACTCAAGAGTGATCTTCCATTTAATGACTTACGCTCTCTTTCCATTTCGTTTTCTCCCCTTTAGAAAGTATATATAAAGTGGAGAGGAACTGATCTTTATATTTGTTCATTTTTTATTTGGTATGTTCTAACCTCCTTCATTCCTTACATGACATGTGCTAATATTATAAAAAGAAAACTATGTAATTGTTGCAGGATTGATTTGAAATGGCACCAGGGACACGAGCACGATCAACCTCCAATTTAGTATCTGCTGACCCCATAACAGATCCACAATTATCGCGATCCTCTCAAGGTTCAAATAACAATGAAAATGGTAATTGATTATCTTTAAATCCAATAGTCTGTGTACTTTCAACTTACTCTATGTTACTTGTATATCATTTTGTCCTTTCTCTCATTTTTTATAAGGTTCTACTTCAACAAACATATCCAAAAAAGGACGTGGTAAGGCTCGAGGGCTAGAACTGGCAAAACTTCTTGAAAAGGGACAAAAGGCAAAGATCGTATTCCCTCCGGGATGTTTAAAGCCTGTGGGAAATTGGTCATCAAACTGGGCTACAGAGCTAGGAATTATATGTCGAAGTTTGGCACCAGTTACAATTAAGAAATGGAAGAAAGTAACCAATGAGGACAAAGAAGTCATTTATGGGCGTATTTTAGTAAGTGAGATCATACTTGATTTTGTTTCTCAAAGCCTTCACGAATTATACCGATTATATGAATTATCTATATTTTCTTGTGTTATAATGTAGGATGTTTTTGACATGGACATGTCTCAGTGGAACGTGAGACAAGGGACAGAAAAATACTTACAACAACGATTTCGGAGTTATAGGTGTTATCTCAACGCACATTATAAAGAATTAAAAAAAATATCTATTGAGGCAGCAAAATCAAATCCACCTGATGATATTACAGAAGATGATTGGAAGATATGTTGTGAACTCTTTGAGGATCCAGCATTCTTGGTGAGTTAATTAAGGTTAATCTACATTCCTTGTCTCATTTATTTTTAAAAAAAATTTCTGTACGCTCTACGTTTTTATTTAAACATTTAGTGTTATGTTTCATTTTTAATTGCAGAAACAAAGCGAAAAAAATAGTCATAATCGAAAGTGTTTGAAAGTGAACCATTGCACCGGGAGGAAGTCCTTTGTTCAAGTGCGCTATGAGCTTGTACGTGTTGCAAACATGTTTATTTATATTGTTACTTATTAAATATCTATGTGTATTTTTATTGATTAATTTGAATAACATTTTAATTGAAACGGTATAGGGAGATAAAGAAAATGAAGTTCCTTTGGATAGGATTGAATTATACAGGGAAACCCACAAAAGTAGTAAAGGTTGGACATCCGATATTGCACAAGCTAATTACGTAAGTATCTTTAAAATATGCCCAACTTGTCCAATTATTTGTGTTTGTTGAAAAATATATAATATTGATAACATGTGTCTTTTTAAATATAGGAGAAGATGATTGAGCTCAAATGTCAACCTACTTCGAATGATAAAATGCTGACCCCAGACGAGATATGTGACATAGTACTAGGGACGAAAACTGGATATGTTCGCGGTGTTGGGCATGGTATGGTTTGTCCATCATCGAGTCAAAATAGACGACATTCAGAGATGGAAGACTCTAGAAGAAGAGCTGAAGAAGCTGAGAGAAAAGCTGAAGAATTAGTACGAGAGCTAGAGGCTACAAAACAAGAGCTTGGTAGTACAAAACAGGAATTGGGAGTGGTGCAAAATAAGATGGATGAACTAGTGGTTGAGCAGGGCAATATGCGAACAATGTTTGAGACTTTCATGTCACGTTTTGGGGGCACACAACCTTAAGCTCTGGTAAGTTTTTTGTTATCTTTGTTTACTTTGTTACTTTTGCTACAGTTGTTTATGTTTCCTTTGCTACAATTTCTGTATTAGGTTCTTAGAATCAATTTTTAATTACTAAAAAAATTAGGAAAAGCTGTAAAGTTTGTACGGGTCATTTTATGCTTGAATATTGAATCTCTTTTGATCTTCAGTAAAAAGTTTTTGCCTCCTTCGTTGATTGTAAATGTCTCTCAAATATTTTCTGTAAAATGGGTGACAAATTGTCACTTATACACTCCTTTGCACCTATATGTACATGCACTTGCTTATATCTTGTCAAAATTAAAATAATGTATACAAATACTGTTGTTTATATATTATACATTATTGGATCATTTCATATCTATTTTTAATGTGTTATTATATAATTTATTGTAGGTTGGCTTGCATGTTCGAGGAAAGACTTTTACAGCAACAAAGCTCAAGATACCTTAGGTGGTTGGGACAACATTTCAATGTTGTTACGGAAGCTACTAAACTTATGCAATCACAATAGAAGCTGAACAGTCATTTTTTTTAGACATGAAATTAGGGAATATTTGTTATTACACTTTTGTTGAATAGAAACTTGATACAAGTCTTAGAACTTGTCCTTATGCAATGTATCAGCTGTATTAGCAAAGAATGTGAATGGATCTTTTTAACTCTTTTATTTTAATGAAATGAATTATTCCAAGGTGTTTTATTGTTTGTTACAACAAGATTTATATAGTCTTGTATTAGAATTAATGTTAATTGCCAGGTAATAAAGAAGCAACTAGATGCACTACATTATTTTGTTGCAACAAAAATTTTCTAATTTTTGCAACAATTTTTTTTGTTGAAAATATTCATTTTCCATGAATTTTCTCAAACTTTTGAGACAACTAGAATAGTGTTTGTGACGAAAAATTTGTTTCCAATAGAAGTACAAAGGGACAAAAATATTTGTTGCAAATAAAAATACGTGCAACGAAACCATTTTGTTGCCATAAAGTACTATAGGCAACAAACTATTTGTTGTAAATAATATTATTTATAACAAAAAAATTTGTTGTAAAAAAATATTATTTACGACGAGAACTATTTTGTTGCTAAGTTTGCAACGAACCAAAAAATCGTTGCAAAAGACCTTTTGGTACGCACTTATGGCGACGAATTGGATAACGAAATAGTTTTGTTGCAAATACCTTTTTATAACAAATTAATCATCTTTTGCAACAATATGATTTGCTGCAAAAAGTAGAAATTCTTGTAGTGATATTACAATACATAACAATTAGTCAATTGCACGTAGTAGCATAGCAATTAAAAATTGCAATAAAGTATTACCCTGAAACTATTCTATTCTTTTCTTTTCTTTCCTACTCTCACCAGCATTTGTTTCATGATCTTTGTGGTTAGGAACATCGGACAATGAAGTCTTGACGACGTTGGAGCTCCGGTGAACTTTGTTGCCAGTGACATAGTGTGGTACATAGGAGCTAACCTTGTATTGTGTTCCCAAACATTTGAAGTTAGATTTTCTTCTTGATTTTTTCGACCCAAAAAGGTTTTGTTGTTGTAGATGTGAAAAGCAAAATTAGGAAGAATTTGTAGAATGAACATCAACTATATTCATGTAAATTGACTTTGATTTCTCTGTTTGCAACTTCCCTTCAATTTAGGATAGTGATTCTTGAATGATTCATATTTGAAAGTGGAAAATAATGAAGTCTGATCATTTCAATTTTGCAACTGTGACATTTAACCAAAGGTTACTGTTCATATGGTTTAGTGTTTCACATTTTGCATGAATGTATAAGAAAATAAATATTGTTGTGCATGAGTATATAGTTAGCCTACTTTTGGCAAATCTAAGGGCTAATGCTCGACATATCATTAATGTCAAAGAAAATAAAAAAAATTTAGGCTCAATATGGCCACAATTTATTTTTAATATTTTTTTCATTCCTAACGGTCATTTAGAGTGATCGAATGCGTGTTGCAAGAAGATGGAGATAGTCATTTATAACATTCAAATGCGCGTTGTAAAAAATGGAGAAGGTTATTTACAGTGTTCTAATGCATGTTGTAAAAAGACAGAGATGGTCATTTACAACGTTCGAATGCACGTTGTAAAAAATGGAGAAGGTTATTTACAACGTTCTAATGCGTGTTGTAAAAAGACGGAGATGGTCATTTACAGCGTTCGAATGCGCGTTGTGAAAAGATGAAGATGGTCATTTACAGCGTACGAATGTGCATTGTAAAAAGATTATGTCATTTACAGCATTCGAATGCGCGTTGTAAAAAAAGATGGAGATGATCATTTATAGCGTACGAATGCGCGTTGTAAAAAAGAGAGTCATTTACGGTATAGCATTTTAAGGCACCAAAATGTATGTCGTAAAAGATCTTTTACGACGTGTTTCGCACGTCGTAAATGAGCATTTTCTTGTAGTGCTAGACCTGGAGCAAATACCTGCATGCATATGCTAAGACCTGGAGCAATTATATCCCAGAACTGGTATGAGGAAGTGAAGAGAATTAATGAATATCTGGAGCAATTCTATCCCAGACTTGGAGTAATTTTATCCCAGCTGACCTGGAGCAATTCTATCAACAGTCTGGCTTATGTGAATCCTAAAAAAATGAACACGATCAGTTTTTGGTTTCAGAACTCATTTTTCTCTCTTCACTGGTTGTTAGGCAAACCAAGAAAAGGAAGCAGCTGGTTTTGAAGCTCAAAAATAGCTTCACCTATCTCCGTCTCAAAAACAACTACCTCATGTATCATGATAAATTATTCAATGGGACTTGAGCCCCCTCCAATAGTATAAAGACACAACTTTCTATTTTTCCTCTAGTTTAGTCTTAATGGTGTATCATTGTACTATTGGAGAGAGCTCAAAGCTCCCGTCCCATTGAATAATTTCTCATGTATCAGCATCATAGAACTGCATAATATAATATACATGACATGCATGTGCATCATACTCGGAGATGCCTCAAGAACTGCTGATGCAGATACTCACATTGGTATGATGGTAACTTCAATAGGTATTGGATATAATTTCATTGTGTTATAGAATAGATACAAATAAAAATGTTTTAGGGATATGTTACAAGAAACCTTAATATGAATTATACTAACCAAAACTTAATTGAACTTAGAGAAGCTTTTAATAAACTTAGAAAATTCTGCTAATTCCGACACTACTCGATCCATGAGAGAAATTTCGGTAGTATTCCATTCAGGGCAACCGAAAAATACGTGGTCTGATTTTTGCATAATTTGGCACCGGAATATCGGTTTAAGGCGGTTAAGCCTATTTTAGGCTGATTTTGGATGGATATTTCCGCCTTTCTACATTTTCTTTCCCCTTGTGTTTAAGTTTTCTTATAAATGGATGCTATGTAAAAGACAATGAACAAGTTCTTTGTTATTATTTGGAGTTTTCAATAAGAGTTATTTCTCTTTTATTTCTTTTGTATTAGAATTGATGTGTCTGTCCTCAAGATTATCTTGGGTCGTTTGTTTTGGTGCTTAGCATTTCTGTGACATTGAATAATATAAAAAAGTCAAAGTGGTCCAAAGGCACCATACAGCAGAAGCCGTACCGCATCCAACCTCCACTCTCCTACATTCTCCTACATGGAATTAAAGTGTCATCTCCGTGACTCGAGCCCGTAACCACCGACGGAATACGTCTCCCTCTTAACCACTTGGACTAGAACTCTTTGACTGGTCCGACCCGGTTGGAATAGTAGTTGGGCCGGATTGTGCATGGATTTGAGAACTGAAAATCTAGTCCGACCCACATTGTTGGACCCAGCTCGACGTTGATCACGATGGTTCCGGTCCCATTTTTAAGGAACGTCTGGTCCACATTACAACTCTAGGTAGCCATTATTATTTTTTATTTATAGACTGAGAGACTTGTGAGCTAATAAGACCATCTCCAATGGTGATTTCTAAAATTGAGTTCTTATCCTACTTGCATTGTACTTTAAGGGGATTTCTATCCTAGTTGGAAGAGTTTCTACATAGAAATTGTAAACATACAAAAAATGCTCTCCAATGGTTCTCCATTTCTATCCTATGTGTCACATAGTAAAAGGACCAATTTAATGGTGTGGGGCCCAATAATAATTGTCATGAGAGATAGAAGAATTTCTATGAGAGTTTCTACATGTAGAAACCCTCCTAGAAAATTTTTATCCTACATCATTGCCACCTAGGATAGAATTGGTGATAGAAACCACCATTGGGAGAAATTTTTTCTAAAATGGATTTCTTCCATAGAAATAGGGAAGATAGAAACCCCCATTGGAGATGGTGTAAGAGTGGTAAAACAGAGATGTTTGAAGAGAGCACCTTTTTCCATGCAATATAAGAACTGCGGACACTGTCCTTGTCCTGCAAAATCATAAATATGGACATATAGGGAGAGGGAGGGAGGCAGTAGGCCTTTGAAAACTGGGCCGACAGTGACGGGTCGAACCATACCGGCCCGCTCTGACCACTTACAGTTGACAATCATAGAACAATCCAGTGCAAATCATCAATTTTCTTTTTTAATTTTCGGCCATTTATTTTCTGAATTTTCTGATTGGCGAGGGCTTCGCTCTGTACCGATAGTCGTGATGAGCTGTCACGTCGGAGGGACACGTGGACGTTGGGATCCGGTGGGACGCTGGTGCATGTTCTAAGACCATCTCCAATGGGGGTTTTCTATCTTCCCTATTTCTATTGAAAAATTCATTTTAGAATAAACTTCTCTCAATGGTGATTTCTATCAATATTTCTATCCTAGGTGGCAATGATGTAGGATAAAAATTTTTTAGGAAAATTTTTACATGTAGAAACTCTCATAGAAATTCTTCTATCTCTCATGACAATTATTATTGGGCCCCACACTATTAAATTGGTCATTTTACTATGTGACACATATGATAGAAATAGAGAACCATTGGAGAGCATTTTTGTATGTCTACAATTTCTATGTAAAAACTCTTCCAACTAGGATAGAAATTTCCTTAAAGTACAATGCCAAGTAGGATAAGAACTCAATTTTAGAAATCACCATTGGAGATGGTCTAAGTAGCAGCTGTGGAATATTTACTGTTTTGAACAACTGTCTAACAACCACCATTTGCAACTGTCTACACGGGACCTGCCAATTGGATCTTCTCTTTCCATGTGCAGAATAGAAGGAAGCGAGAAACTAATTATCAACCGTCATGTAGACAATTATAAATGGGTTATAATCCAATTGAACCTCTGTCATATATTTGATCATACCCATATATGTTTGCAAAGTAGATAATTTTTTCTTCGACATTTCAACACCTCTTTTGGATAGACTCTTGAGTTTTTCCATCTTTTGTTCTGCTCTTAAATCCCTAAACTTATGCAATCTCATTCTTGTAGTAGACCTATTCGTTGAGTTGACATACCACCAAGCCATTTTTATTAATATAATGACATCGAGCCCTTATTGCAGATGATGCTACTGAATCCGCTTACTAACTATTAAGAAAAAAATCTCCCGTACTTGCTGCATCAAAAACTAAATCACAGATAACAAACGAGCAGTTCTAGTAAGATTTGTAATACATATACCTTTACGCTTTGCGGAGATGTAAAAGGCCATTCTAGGTGGTTGTAAACTTAGCATTTTGTACTGTTTTAGCACCCGTGATTCTCGCACAATAGTAGATGGGATATTGGAGAAATTATTCAGTGGGTCTGGCTCACCGTACATCTTCGTTTTCATTCATTTGATGGCATGGAGATGAGAAGGTTCATTTATATGCCATCAAATGGATAAGGAGAATCGTACACGGTGAATTTAGCTCACTGAATAATTTCTCGAACTACTGTAGATTTACTTTTTTAAATAGATTACAATAATTTTTTTTTTAAAAAGTATTTCATCTTTTACCTTTTTTATATGTTGGCCTAAATGGTAAATGCCTAAGGACATAAAAACATGTATACTTGAAAGAAACGATTGGTTGCAAGATATCTAGTTAGTAATATCGAAAATTGAATGTCACAACAAAATAAATTATACTATTAGAGAATGTTGTAAGATAAGGATCCTTGGGAAAAAAAATCAAATAAAGTTGAAAGTACATGAGCAAATTTTTAAGTGAAAACTTTAGAGGGGAAAAAAAAGTAAAGTCCCATCAAATATTCCTCTCTCTCAACTTAATTTGCTTGTTATTGTGTTCTAAATAGAATTTAATGCAAAAACTAGGACCTCATTTGGTTCGCGGAATGGAACGAAAATGAAATAAATTTCTAGCCATTTTTTTTCTTTGAAAAATTATAATTTTTATTGATTTTTTTTCGATATTTGGAAATACAAAAAATTGAAAAGAAAAGTGAATACTTCAATGTGAAAAATTGATTCCTTGTTTAGATGGATGAAATTATTTTTTTTCTAATTTTTCTTCCATTGAGAATCACTTTTCTGTCCTCCTCAATTCTTTTGTCACCCAAAACGAAAGTAATTACTTTCCTTTCCCAACCCGATGATTCCGCGAACCAAGAGGCCTAGGTCTCTCTCAATTCTCTTGTATTTTTCATAGGGATGGAAATAAGATTCCTATCAGATTTTTTTTTCTTGTGTTTGGTAAAATATGGAAAATATTTAAGAAAGTCCATTTGATTTCCTTCCAATGTTTGTTTTGTGCGAAAAAGGAAAGACAAAAAATATTAATGTTCCAATAGTATCCCATGTGAACATACTTATTGTCAACAAAATATAAATAGTTAATTGGTAAAATAGACAATAACTCAATACCTTTTTTTTCGTAATTTATGGTAATAAATACTAAAAAAAAGAGAAGGAAAAATAATGAGTTATGAGAAAAATTATTTTTTCTAAAATATTTTTCAAATTTGTGGCTATCAAACAAAAGAAAGAAACAAATTTTCTTTCCTAATGCCTTAAATCCGTGAGGCCTTACTTCTTCAGTAATATACTACATGTACTTCTTCCCATCTGCCGTCATATAAAACAATGTAAAAAATGTCAATTAATTACCACCTCTGGATTTGGTTAAAATAACCAAAGGAAAACGTGCGGGGACTCGTAACTAAATTTCTAGATGATTTGGAGGACTTATCAATTGACAATTCATGAGATTTAAATTTTTTTATTAAAAAAAATACTAAAGTTGGAGAATTATGAATTTAACTTTAGTATTTTTTTTATTAAAAAAAAATACTAAAGTTGGAGAATTATGAATTCATAAGCCGATTTGGTAAACACTGGATGTCAAAATGGTAATACGTTTCATTTTTAAATAAATTATGAATTTATGTTACTACCTAAATCGTAAAAGTCTCAAATAAAATGCTTATTATATCTCTACTATTATAAATGGATTTCAAAACAATTCAATTTTGAGCTGTCTAAGCCGTGTATATCATCAATCATTTAAAAAAATATATAAATTTTAATATCTTTATTATATTCTGTGTGGATAACCGAACTCTCTCCTCACGTAAAAAATTACAAACCACCAAATACTAGGATATATTTAAAATTAAAATTATGTTTAAACTAACTACATAATATTATCTAATTAAACATATGTCCATAATTTAAAAAATAATCATAACAAATTATATTAAAATATATTGGAATTATATTTAAAATATTCTAATATAATTTAAATTTTTATATACTTTATTAATACTATCATTGATTTTTTTTTACACATACAACGTACGTGAAGGTTGTTAGCTGATGCTCAGCTTGTGAGCAAAAGCTCAACTCCCACCTTTAGTCCCACATCGGTTGGGCAAGGGGAAATGAGTGTGTATATATTACTACTCCTTCTTTTGCTTCATTAAAAGTTGTGTGTGGGAGCTCCATGGGCCACACGCGCGCGCCGCCGCCCGGCCCGGCTCGGTTCGGTTCGGCACGCTTAACGGATGCGGGTATATATATTGTCCCATTCCTTTATCCATTACACAGAAAATATTTCCTCTCTGAAATTCTCGTCTTCTCAAGATCGCTGCTATTCTTTGTTGTTGCTCTGGGCGGAGCTAAGACGGGGTCATTCTCTCGACGTCGTGTGCGGCAACGAGATTCCGGTGAAGCGAAAATTTTACCACTAGGGACGTTCGGATTCAGTCTGCACATAGATCCGAACTAGCTCTTAGGCAGTGTTACGTACACGACTTCCCCGAATGCCGGTAATATTTAATTATTTTATTTTCTTGCAGTTTTTAAAACGAAGAATTGTGAAGTTTTTCCAACCTTCTAAGAGTTAGTTAGAACTGTCCATTCTGTGAATTACATTTCTCTATTCTGCTTGTGTTAAGAGGATCATCTATTAACAAATTTTTATTTCTTAACAAATAATACCTATAAAAATATTACTTATAAAGTGTAGTCTTGCTTGCTGTCAA
Organism: Iris pallida; assembly: GCA_029216955.1. NCBI lineage: Eukaryota > Viridiplantae > Streptophyta > Magnoliopsida > Asparagales > Iridaceae > Iris > Iris pallida. The sequence continues at coordinate 9,377,978 of JANAVB010031219.1, forward strand.
GTAATTGTTTTGTTAAACAACTATAAAGTGTAGTCTCACCAGAATATTGGGCCACTCGGACCAAAGCATTAATTATATATTTGCACTGTCTAAATAATTTGTTAAACATTGCTTCACACTGTAAGCAATAAATTACCATATTAATTATATATTCATTAACATAGTCATAAATTACCATTTATATGAATTGAAACTTTCCATAAACAATATTTTTTGACCCTACTGTAAGCAAATTTGTTTACTGATACTAATTTGCTTACTCATAGGAAATAATTGCTTTTGTTAACGTATAATTTTTCTTACCAAATTTTATTGTCACTTAATAAATTTTCTTGGCAAACCGTGTTGTCACACTTTATTGCTTAATAAATATTCATTGAATTATTGCTAGATAATTTCTATTACGTAATTGTCAGCATATTGCTCAACAAATCTTGATTAGATATTGTTGAACAAATTGTTTATTATTTGTCAAATAATTGTCATAACAGTAACATTTATATTGTTATTAGTTACATAACAATTTTAACTTTATAAAACTGTTCTAGGAATTGACATCTTAGATAAACTTTTTGTCTTAGCACCTTTGTCAATACTAGTTGAGTAGTCTCTTTTACTCAATATTTAAATTTAGGCTAAAATAAACAGTCTATTGATTTAATAAATTTCTTTAATTTTAAAGTTCTAAAGTAGATATTTGTTTGGGAACAAGCCGAAAGGGTCCTTCTGTCAACAAGGCAAAAATTTGTCTAAGCGATCGGTATTTAAGTGTTCCTACTGAATCACCGCTTGCTGGGATCCGGCCCCTACAGCTAACCCAACCTTATCAAAACTTGAAAAACAAAAAATTTAAAGGTCTATTACTAAAATCATTTGAATTGTTAATTTTTAGCTTAAGCCATCTTATTGAGTAAATATAAATTTTACAGACTTTATAAATCATGTCTGCCAAGGAAGAGACCTACTCTGCAAAGCCCGCTAAGTTCAATGGCACGTACTTCAAGATGTGGCAGAGCCAGATGAAATTTTGGCTTACTACTTTAGGCCTGATTTCTGCCATTGATGGGTCCACACATATCACAAATGATTCTGATGAGACTGAGTCTGACGTAGGAGTATCCAAGTCCTCTTCATCCACAAAACCTAAGACCCTAAGGAAATAGACTACCACTGCTTCCACAGAATCTTAAGCGCTATGTCTGAGTCACTCTATGACATATTCTTTGAATATAAAAGCGCTAAAGAACTTTGGGATGCTTTGGAAGATGAATATGGTTGTGATGATGCTGGAATTGATAGATTCAATTCCTCCACATTCAACCGATATGTCATGGTAGATAACAAACCTATCAATGACCAAATTCATGAATTCCAAGAACACCTTAGGCATATTCAAGCCAAGGGAACTTTCTTTTCTACTGAGCATAAAATAGGATGCTCACTACCAAAATACGTCATATTACCGACGAAATTAGCGACGCCTATGGAAAACGTCGCTAACATAAAGGAAATTAGCGACGCATAAGTAAAACGTCGCAGGACGTCACTGTTAGCGACGATCAGCGACGTCCCGCGACGTCTTTTAAGTAAAAAAAAATAACGTTGCTGATAAGTCGGTGAACGTCGCTAATTTAGCAAGAAATAGCGACGTGTACCGACATATATGGTATGACGTTGCTAAGAGCAAACAATAGCGACGTTTACCGACGTCTCATAGTGACGTCGCTAAGTTAAAAATATAGGTGACCCTGCTCCCCCTCGACGACCCTCCCCCCTCGGCCCCCGACCCTCCACCCTCGACTCGGCGACCCTGCTCCCCCCTCGGCGACCCTCCCCCCTCGGCGACCCTCCCCCCTCGGCCCCCGACCCTCCTCCCTCGGCTCGGCGACCCTACTCCCCTCCGTCTCCAGCTCCCTCCGTCTCCAACTCCCCACCGGCGACCCCCTCCCCCCTCGACGACCCGCTCCTCCCCGACTAGGTAAACCCTAAGCCTCTTTCGGACACGACACTTTGACACAGTACACTTTGACACAGGATACGACTGGTTAATTAGTTAATTAACCAGGACACAGGACACTTTGTTCGACCCTTTAATTTCTTTAAATTTCAGTTATAATTTCAGTTAATTAGTTAATTATGTTGACACAGAACACTTTGTTGCTTTAATTTCAGTTATAATTAGTTAATTATGTTGTATGAGTGTGTGTTCAAGTAGGGGAAAGCAACAAGTCTGAGTGTGAGAGTGTTATTGTATGAGTGTGGCTTGTGTATGTAAAAGTGAGTGAAGAATGCAGCACGTGTGTAGGCTGCCTATGGCATTAGCATTATAAGGAGGGCAAGGCTTGGTTTGTGCAGGATTATTGGTGTATAGGAGAAAGTGATATTAGGTAATTTTGAGATGGGCACTTGGTTTATCTATATAGGAAAGGTAAGGTATTCCTATAAGTATTAGCTATAGTTATATATATAGTGATGATCGGGATATGCATCTATGTAACATATAGTTATAGTATGAGTATCATTGATATAAAAATGGTGTAAGGGTAACCCCATAGGTATAGCCTATGGCAATGCATGCATTTATGGTAAATAGATAATTATAGGACTACATAGGTATAACATCATGGGTATCATATCCTGTATGCATATAGGGTATGGATTAAGAGGGTATGTCCATTGATGTTGGGTTATACCTTAGGTAAGTGCCTCTAATAGAGTATCCTAGTATCCTTGGTATAGGATATTAAGGGTGTTAAGGTTTTAGGCATAGGCTAAATGTAAATATGGGTAAAGGACATAGTGTGGTATCATGATATGGTACCATAAAGGTATACTTAATATGGGTAATCTAGAGAGTAATGCATGTGTGTAGCATATGGTATGGCATGGTATAGGACATTAGAGAGTAAGTAAAGGGTAGATGGCTAAGGTAATTCTAAATAGTAGATATCTATAAATATAAATTAGATAGATATGTTTAACACATCGAGTTATTTTTAGCACATATAATGATGAGTTGAGGTCGGTTAGACCCTACCTAACAGACGAAGCACTAGAACAAGAAATGAGACATCATTTTCCTTCTTGGTTGAGCGAATATGTAAGCAACTCGGTAATTACTGGCCTCTTCTAATGCAACTGCGCAATAAAAAACTGACTATCTCTACTTTAGTATTCAGGTCGATCGTCTAATTTTACCAAAGATTGAATTAATTAGAACTCTTGCCAAGGGACCAATACTTTTGTTAAAATATGGCCAAGTTACTGTGTCAATGGCTTTAGGTTCAAGTCAACAAATGCTTCGATCAGAGACAGCTTCCTGGATCTTGATTCCACGAAAAACAGTTGTTTGTGTATCAAATCTTTGAACTACAAAGACGTCGATCCAGGAAATAATTTCTTTGGCATCTTGCGAGAGATTATGGAGTTGACATATATTTATGGCAGAGAACCAGCAAAGATCGTGTTGTTCAAGTGTGAATGGTTCGATCCGATTGAAAATTAAGGTTGGAAAATTGACAAGCATGGTCTTGTGGATATAAACTACAAGCGTAGATATCAAGGCTACGAACCATTTGCCCTATCAACTCAGGCTCAGCTCGTGTACTTCACAGCTTATCCGAGACGGAGAGCAACGAAGTCTGACTGGTGGGCAGTATGTAAGACTAAAGCTAGAGATACTTTTGATGTTGATGAAAAAGCTTATCTGGAGGACGAGCTACCTCTTGTAAATAATATTGTTGATGTGGACTCCACGAAAGGTATGTATTACACAACTAATGTAGAAGATGTAGAATTATCTGAAGAGGAAGACGAAGTCGATGAAGGCGGAGATGAGGAGGAGGAGGAAGAGGAAGATGAGGTCGAGGAAGACGAACAAGATGAATATTCTGAAGATGATTGAGAGAGATGTACTTTCATTTTCTTATTATGTAGAGTTGGTTATTATCTAGTTTTGGTTACTATCTGAACTTAGATGTTATTTTAGAATGTACTAGGTGGACTTAGATGTTTCTTGTAGAATGTACTATCTGAACTTAGATATTTATACTATATGGACTTAGATGTTTCTTGTAAAATGTATCATCATATGTTATCTTGTCTTTGTTGTACTTTTATATTTCTAGTCTCTATTATTTGTTGTATCTTAACATATGTTGTTATCAGGTATGACAGGTCGTCACGGATCGTTCCGTATGTCCCGACATGGGGCACGGGGTACTGGTACTGGCAGAGGACAGGGTACTCCTTTGGTACCTCCTACTGGTACCGGCTTTGGATCTTCGTCGCCCAGTACTCCTGTGTATCGGACAGTACCTCCGTCTGTTCCGACGCTACGTGACATATCTCATGGGACGAGTAGTTCCAGGCCTGAGACTGCTTCGTCGTCTAGCGTTCCTCCTGCTGATACGACGATGGAGACAGATGAGCAGATGGAGGAGGCTGAGCCGACGACCGACCAGTATCAGGCAGATGATGCATGCGCACCTCCGGAGGAGACGAGGATGGAGATCTGGGCCGACGGTACAAAGTAAGTATTTTGGTTTATCATTTTTTCCTTTGTTTATCATAAATTAACTTTTCTCATGAATATAATATGTCTGTATAGATATCGTCCCCCGTCGGTACAGAGACGCCTAGGCCACTTCTTGAGGACTAATTATGGTGGTCCTTGGATAAACTACTCTGATGCTCCGGACGAGAGGAAGGCCTACTGGTTTGTGCGCTTCAAGGTTAAAATATATTTGCTTTTAACATGAATTATATAATTTTTGTATATTATATATAACTGATAAATATTTGGTTTGCACTCTTCTAGGATATGTTTTTCTATCCACCGTACCGGGCCAAGATGATCGAGGGGATGTTTCCTGTCGTCGCTGCTAAGCTGATACGCGACACTATTAATGATCAGAAGACTCGTGATCGTACCGGAAAGCCAATCTAAGGTTGGATCACCCCTAAGCAGTGGACTACGATGAAGGCTCGATTCGACGAGCCAAGGTACAAAAAAAAGTCTGAGAAGGCCAAGACGGCTAGGAAGCAGGGGACAAAGTGGTACGGTGGGTTGATTCCGATGACGGAACATTTCTGTCGTTTGGTATATCTTTTTATTCCAAATATATTATTTTAATGCAAGTCCGATAAATTAGTAAAAGGTGATATATTTAATTACAGGTAAGGAGGGGTGATGACGCTAATATGGTGACTGTCTTCCTGGCCACACATCGGAAGGGCGGGAAGCTTATTGACGAGAGGACGGAGCAGGCCTATGTAAGTATTACAATTCTATTTATTAATTTTAATACTTCATATTAGTTTTGATATAACTTAGTAAATATGCATGCAAATAGATATTCATGTAGTTAGTAATAATAAGTACATTAGACATTAGAAGTTATAGAGTATCCATGCTTTCTAGGCCGAGTTTCAACGGCTTAAGGAGCGGGCGGCTGCTAGTGTACATGCTGCAGGAGAGGCCGGTACTTCCTCGCAGCCCGCTCCAGCTCCGTCGGAGGACGAGCTATGGGTGACCGCCGCTGGTGGTCTCCACAGGGGTACGTACTACGGTACAGGATCCTATAGCACCCTAGTTGCGACACAGTCCTCTAGGGCCTCCCATGCTAGTGTGCATAGCCCACAGCCCTCCCAGGAGTCTGCCCGAGTCCAACAGATGGTGGAGTCTGTCCTTGACGAGCTGCTACGACAGATCCAGGAGCAGCACCAGACGGACGATGCTGCGCTCATAGCATGATTGTATACGCTCGACCGTAGCATTATGGAGCTCAGGGATATGACTGAGAGGACAGAGCGGGACATCACTGATCTTAGAGCGTCGACAGAGCGCAGCGTGATGGATCTGCAGGCATCACAGCTGTCCATGGGCGAGAGGCTCACGTTGATGTAGGATTCGATGGCTGATAGCAGTACGAGGCTGTTATCTATCATGGATTCCTACCACCAGCGACTAGCAGCGTTGGAGCATTATTGTCCTCCGGGTGTGTATTCATCGTCGTCGACTCCGCCGGCGCCACTGCCTTCTTCATCGACACCGACTCCACCGACGTCACTACCTTCTTCATCGGTGACGATTTCACGGGAGGAGTACGAGTTGTTTCTATCCATGAGGCACGATGGTGCCCCTCGTCTTCCAGATCCCCAGTAGTCCTAGTTAGGACTATTTGTTTGTGTTTGTTTGTTCCTATCCATATGGATTTATTTGTGTTTGTGTTGATTCTTAGTTTGTGTGTAGACTTTTAGTATTGGTGGTCAGGATGTTTGGATATTTGTTGGTTGGTTTATAGACTTGGATATTTGTTGGTTGGTTCATAGACTTGGATATTTGTTGGATGGTTATTTGTTGTAGACTTGGGACGGCATATTATTATGTATTGATTTACAGACTTGGATATTTGTTTAGTTGGTTAGTTGGTTTATAGACTTGGATATTTGTTTGTTTGTGTTGATTTACATTGTGTTATATTGTTGTGATCTACCGGTGTTGAGTGTTCCACCGAAGGGGTCGGCGAACCCAGGGAGGGCATGTTATTATGTATTTATTGTTATTTATTAAACTGCAGGAGAAAAATGTGATTCTGAAATGACTATTTTTAATTTATTTTTTTATTTTTTCTGGAATATTTAGCGATGTTTATCGACGCTTACCGACGTTTATCGACGCTAAGTTACGTCGGTAAACGTCGGTGATTGCCGACTCAGCGTCGGTAATTGTCGGTAACTTTTGCTGGAATACTATCGTTTAGGGAATCGGTAAACGTCGATAAATATTCTAAATGCGTCGCGCAATTGATCGACGTTTGCCGACGTCGCTAAACGTCGCTCTGTTTTCGACGTCACGCCGGTAAACGTCGGTGAATTATCGACGTGTACATGCGTCGGTAAACGTCGAAACGAGCGATGATTAGTGACGTTTTAGCAATCAGCGACTAGGGTTTTCACGACCATAAGAAAACGTCGCTAAATACGTCGAAAAACGTACTTAGCGACGTTTTCTATCATTTTTGCGACATTTTTTGGGATCTAAACTGTGATATTCTGGTAGTGGCTTGATAGACAAACTCCCTCCTTTTTGGTCTAATGTGGCAAAGGATCTTCTCCATCTACAAGGATCTATTACATACCCTCAAGCCCTAAAAAGACTTAGAACAGAAGAAGAATATAGGTCAAAGGCCAAAGCTAGATCTAATGCTACAGCTAGGATAAACCTTGTAGAAAGCCATGGCAAATCCAAGGCTAACCACCATCTCAAACCTAAGAAAAACTCTTTCAAAAAGAAGCAGAGTTTTCAACCAAATCACCAAAACCTTCATTTCCAAAATCCTCATCACGATACCCCTACACCAGTAAACCCAAAAACCTAAAAACTTTGGTCAGACTCAGGATCAAAGAAGATTTTGTTTTGTGCGTGGTAAAACCAACCATACAGCCATCAACTGCTTCCAAAGGAAGAAAGAATCTATCCAGACCTCCTTCAAAGGAAAAGGCAAGTAAGAGGCTAATATGATTCTGAATGAGTCTTCCAACTCCTTCAGGTCTGTAAGTTATTATGCTGTAGTAAACCTTTCTTTCCATTCTGATGATTGGTGGTTGGATTCTGGAGCTAATGTTCACGTTTCATTTGATCGCTCATGTTTCTCAACATATCATGAATCAGGTGGAGGAGGCGTGACTCTAGGAGATGGCTCAACGGCATAGATTGTGGGAAGAGGAAGAATAGATCTGAAGATGATATCAGAGAAAATTCTATCTCTCCATGAGGTGCTTCATGTGTCGTCTGTTAGAAGAAATCTTGTTAGTGGATCCCTCCTTGTAGCCTCAGGATACAAAATTGTAATGGAGGCAAATAAAGTAGTTTTCTCTAAGAATAATTTGTTTGTGGGGAAAGGATTTGTGAAAGATGGACTCTTTATTTTGATTACTATGAATAAAAGTTTAAATCTTTCTTTTGTTGCAAATGTTGAATCATCAAATGTTTGGCATGGTAGATTAGGTCATGTGAACTTAGGATCTATTAAAAGGATGATGAACTTAGATCTTATACCTAAGACTCCTATAGATGATGAACAACCAAACACACTAGATTACCTTTTAAATATGTCCATAGGGATTCTGATCTCCTAGAACTCATCCATAGTGATGTTTGTGATTCCAATAGGGTTTTGACCCGAGGCGGTAGAAAATACTTTGTTACTTTTATAGATGACCATTCAAAGTATTGTTACACCTACCTCCTTAAGACCAAAGATGAAGTTCTAGACAGATTTAAGGTCTATAAGTCCGAAGCTGAGAACCAGCTAGATAGAAAGATTAAGATCCTTAGATCAAATCGTTTTAGAGAGTATACCTCAAATGATATGACTAACTTCTGTGAAGAACGTAGAATTATTTATAAGGTAACTGCTCCTTATTCACCATAGTCCAACGGAATTACTGAAAGGAAGAATCGCACTCTGTTAGACATGGTCAATGCCATGCTTCTCAGCTCAGGTGCTCCTGATAATCTTTGGGGAGAAGCCTTATTGTCAGCCTGTTATATTCTTAATAGGATACTCAGTAAGACTAATGATAAGACCCTATATGAATTATGGAAAGGTCGGACCCCTAGGATTAATTACCTCAAAGTTTAGGGATGTCTAGCTAAGATAGAAATTCCTGAACCCAAAAAAGGAAGATAGGACCTAAGACTGTAGATGCTATGTTCATAGGATATGCCTTAGATAAAAATGCCAATAGATTTCTTGTAACCTATTCTGAAGTAAATAAAATCTCTAATAACACAATTATAGAAGCTAGAGATGCAGTTTACTTTGAGAATATATTTTCCTTCAAGGATAGAACCCGTTCATCTTCCTCCAACCCTTCTCTTACTCCATTTACTAGGTCTCATGATCAAATACCTAGTTCTCAATCTGAACAAGTCACAGAACCTAGAAGGAGTAAAAAAGAAAGGATTGAAAAGAATTTAGGAGAAGGATTCTTTACATTTTTGATAGAGGGTGATCCCTCAACTTATGAAAAAGCCATATCCTCTCCTGATGCCCCTTTCTGGAAAGAAGCTATTAACAATGAGTACAACTCCATTATGGAGAACAATACTTAGTTTTTAGCAGACCTACCTTTAGGTAGTAAACCCATAGGTTGTAAGTGGATCTTCAAAAAAAAACTTAGAGCCGATGGTACCATAGAAAAATACAAGGCTAGGCTAGTAGCCAAAGGATTTACCGAAAAAAAGGATTAGATTATTTTGATACATACTATCCTGTTACTAGGATTTCTTCTATTAGAACCCTTCTAGCCGTAGCTTCCATCTATGACTTGCTGATCCACCAAATGGATGTAAAGACAGCATTTCTAAATAAAGATTTAGAAGAAGAGATCTATATGGAGGAACCTGAAGGTTTCATCGTTAAATGTCAAGAAAAGAAAGTTTGTAGATTAGTAAAATCTCTTTATGGCCTAAAGCAAGCTTCCAAGTAATGACACAACAAATTTGACAAAGTTATTTTAAAATTTGGTTTTGTGCCAAATGAATATGACAAATGTTTGTATTCTAAAAATACAAATAGAAGTTGTGTTATCTTATGCTTGTATGTTGATGATATCCTTATTTTAGCATCTTCACTAGAATTGATAAATAATACTAAGAATTATTTATCTAACCAGTTTGATATGAAGGACCTAGGTGAAGCAAACCCGATCCTAGGAATGCAAGTGTCCAAATGCAAAGAAGGCTATGCTCTATCCCTAGTACATTCAATTGAAAAAATGCTAAAAAAGTTTGAATATTTTGACAAAAAACCTGCCTTTACCCCTTATGACAGTAATGTTGTTCTCAAGAAGAATGAAGGATCACCTATAGAACAACATAGATATTCATAAATGATAGGATCACTTATGTACATAACAAATAGGACCAGACCTGATATTGCATTCGCTATTGGGAAACTAAGTAGATATACTAGTAACCCAAACTAATCATACTGGACTGTATTGGACAGAGTATTTAGATATCTTAAGGGTACTCTAGATTATAAACTTCATTATACTAGACACCCTGATATCATAGAAGGTTACTCAGATACAAATTGGGTAACTGATTCACATAATATAAAATCCACAACTGGATATATTTTTACCCTGGCAGGAGCTGCGATCTTGTGGAGATCATGTAAACAAACTATCATAGCCAGAAGTACAATGGATTCTGAAATGATAGCTTTGGACACTACCTGTACAGAAGCCGAATGGCTTAGAAATCTTATTATGCATATACCTGTTTCTGTTCATCCTATTCCTGCAATTTTTATAAACTGTGGTAATAAATCTGTTATAAAACTATTAAAGCATGATTCTGTGAATGCTAAGATAAACATGCACCTGCAGCTGCGCTTCAAGTCAATAAAGAGCCTATTGGGCAAATATGTGGTTCTTGACTATATAAAGTCAGAAAAGAACCTTGCAGACCACTTGACGAAGGGTCTGTCTAGGACATTGATCCTAGAATCATCGAGGGGGATGGGGTTAAACCTATAGTATAGTCACCAGCAGTGGCAACCCAACCGAATCTGACTGGAGATCACAAGAAGCCGGTTCAATAGATAGGAACAAGCTAGACTAGGTGACTATTATGGAACACTGACCTGAGATTAAATTCTCTTTAAAATAAAAGCCCAGGAGGCTGTACATGTGTACATTCATAGCCCATCCCTATGGTGACAGTGTTCTTTTTGTGATATGGATAGGGTGAGTTTAAACTCTAAATAAGTCGAAGCATGATATGCAGGGTTGATTCCTATCACCAACCCTTAAGGACTTACCTATATGAGAGGTCATGAGGGCCACGACTATAGGATAGGGCGATCCTAGACAACTCTTATGAATGTGTAAAAGTGCGCATGGCCAACCAAACGCGCCACTCGATAGACCCAAGTACCTCTAGCGTACTATGTGTGCTATTTTTCGAGTCTGGTTCAAGAAAACTGATTCAAGGCGTAGTCCATCATGCACTTCTTCAGACAAAGACAATAGTCACTACATGAGATTCAAGGCTGTAGTCCATCTCATTTATGTATAGTATACAACTGCCCAAAAATTCTCTTACTTTTCTTTTATCTTTCTGTCTTCTATTACCTTGGAACTTGAGCTTTCGGGGGGGGGGGGGGGGGGGGAATTGTTAGCTGATGCTCATCTTGTGAGCAAAAGCTCAACTCCCACCTTTAGTCCCACATCGGTTGGGCAAGGGGAAATGAGTGTGTATATATTACTACTCCTTATTTTGCTTTATTAAAAGTTGTGTGTGGGAGCTCCATGGGCCACACGCGCGCGCGCCGCCGCCCGGCTCGGCTCGGTTCGGTTTGGTTCGGTTCGGCACGCGTAACGGGTGCGGGTATGTACCCATATTTGCGGGCGCCGAATGCCAATTCGATTTCCTCTTCGGGTTCGGGCAGAGACCCTAAAAGATTTTTTGCTCCTTTCTAAAACTTCTGACCGTTACAAACTTTTTAAATTCCATAACGTTCACTATTCAAATTCCGTCCAGGTTCAATGAACCATGTGCTGAAAAATATTTTGTAACGTTCGTTTTAATTGACTCATTAATCTGCCATTATTCTCCTACGTTGGAAAATGCCTATATAATATATCTTGTCCCATTCCTTCATCCATTACACAGAAAATATTTCCTCTCTGAAATTCTTGTGTTCTCAAGATCGCTGTTAATCTTTGTTGTTGCTCTGGACGGAGCTAAGTCGGGGTCATTCTCTCGACGTCGTGTGCGACAACGAGATTCCGGTGGAACGGAGATTTTACCACTAGGGGCGTTCGGATTCAGTCTGCACATAGACCCGAACTAGCTCTTAGGGCAGTGCTACGTGCACGACTTCCTCGGAGGCCGATAACATTTAATTATTTTATTTTCTTGCAGTTTTTAAAACGAAGAATTGTGAAGTTTTTCCAACAGAAGGTGACTAGTCTTAATAAATGGCTTAACTATAATAAAATAAATACCATGAATATTATCACTCGTTTGTAATTGAATATTTCAAAAAAATTGGAAATAAGCAAAAAACATGTCATAAATTTTATTTAGCGTGACCAACAACTATCCTTTTTTTTATCCTTGCCATTAAAATTTGACTAGGGTGGGGAGAGAGAATAAGCGGAGGGCAGAAGGTTGGTGAGAGTAGAGGGATAGGTGGTTGTGGATGGAACTAGAGATGCACAGCGGACAACATTGATCACCGATCACACAAAGAAAATAAGAACCATATACCAGTTAAGCGAGACCAAGCAAGAACAAGTCACATTATTTTATATAATGAAAAGATTGTAATACAATTCATATTTTTTTGAGGTATCCTTTCTCCAAGTCGAGCCGTGGCCCAAAGCCATCCAGCCGCCCGGAAGAGGATTTGAACCCGAGACCTATGCTCAGGCGGCCTCCCGTACTACTACTAGCCTAGTGCCTTAGGGATAATACAATTCATGTTAAGTTCCTTGTCGCATGAGTCTACCCGTTATACTTATCAAAAGAAAGATACAAGATACATTAACCTCCCCACTGAAGAGTGCCAACTCCTACACCAAAACATCTACTCTAAACCTTGCCAATAAATTTGATATCCTGACTTCGGAGCAGGGTGAAGGTGGCCACGAGATGGAGTCCTCAGATGAGTCCTTTGCGACCGAAAATCCCCAATTCACAGCTACCACCAATCCGGATGATATCCTCAAGGAGTCAGAGACACCTGCAACTACTACCCATATGGATGGGACCAGCACCCAAATGTATGAGACCAGCTACCAGGTTTCGGCGCCCCAGCCGGTGGAGAGCAGTCCCGTAGACACCCAATATGAGGAGAAAACTAAGGAGTCGGCTGAAGGCTGTCAGGAGGTGGAGCACCTTATAGGGCCCTCTGTAGCCGGACCCCTGGGTACCTCAGAGATCTCTGCCTCTCAGAGATATGGGACAAGCTCCCAGAAAGCGGAGACCCAGCCGGACTTGAGCAGTCCTGAAGACCCTAAACAACCGAAAGGGAACTCCAAAGAATCATCCGATGCTGACTGTATCCGCGAACACAACCAATACAGCACCCCCGCTGCTGTGGCAGACTGTCGGACCGACTTGGCAGGATGGCAACCCTCGGAATTGGGGGAGTCACCAGACACAGTGTTACGACCCGCACCCACTGTGAGGGTACGAGTACGTAACAGCGCCCAGCCTACGCCGCAGTGTCGACGATAGAACGATGTTCTAGGTCATGAACTAGAACTACATAACATGAAATACTCTCCAAAAGGAGGCAAACACAGAGGTAAAACTCAATCACAATCTAAGGTAGAATATAGCACGATGGAAATAGATAAAGAAATCCTCAACTGAGGTGCAGCAGAATAAAATAAAATAAGTCTCAACAACTACCAGTCTCCATAATAATACAACTCTGAATCCAGACAACTACTAACATAAAAATAGGGAACAGTCTAGACTATCTACACTAAGCATAGGTGTCATCCTCAGCAGCTGCCTGAACCTCCCCAAGGGTCCAGGTCGCGAGTGTCATCTAGGCCAGCTCCATAGTAAGGGGTGCAGGGTTCCTCATCATCCTCTGTAAAAATTTTAACAGTTCAAGTCAGGACGGAAGCGAGCACAATACATCTCACGCAGATCATAACAGGTCAGAAAATATAAATATGCAAGAGAGTACGATACATGAAACTGAAAGAATGTACATGATGTAAATAGAGAGAGAACTGTAATAGAAATATCTACTATAAGTATAGAGCTACCAGTGACTAGTGATTTAGAGTACAAAGTCGACATATGAACGGCTGGATTGCACATGAATATACTAGAGAGGCGCACATGGATATACTACTTTGGAATTGTTCACATGACTATTTATACTCCTCCATACCCCAATCAGTACACAAGGATCCAGACAAGTTATGTTACGCACATGATTTTCACATAAAAGCCCATTGATGGATGTACATGAAGTATACATGAGGGCTCAGAAACGGAGTGCACATGAATTCCATATGAAGGCCCAGAAAGGTACACATGAAGTATAGGTTATACATGAAATACGAGAGAACATGATCGAACATGAGAGCACATGAGAGTACACGAGCGAGCATGAACGAGCATGAAGCACATAAAAAACATAAATAACGTGAGAGCGAGGAATACACGATGTACATGAAACACACGACATGATGTATCCGATGCTCCCGAGGGGGATAACATTTCAATGTAGGGATCCATATAGTACCAATCTGTGATAATATCGTGACAGCATCAAATAAGGTAAACTAGAGCAGGAATATAATTCTAAACAAGTTATAAAATGATCAAAAAATATACTCGTCTAGTATCTGAATATCTGAAGTAAATGTACTGTCCGAGATGAGGTACCTGACTCCTAGTTAGAGCAACACAAGTCAAGATGTATACGGGGGATGATAATAGTAATCTACAATACATCTGCATGCTGTCTAGGTCAAACTAAACTAAAGTCAACACTTGGTCAACTCTAGTCAACTACACTAGTCAAACTAGGTCAACTAGGTCAAGTCCTAGCTCAAACAAGTCTAACAAGTCTCACTAGGCCTAACCAAGCCTAGGCTAGCATTCACACATCAAAACTAGGCTATACAAGCCAACAACACACATTCACTGGGCATTCAAGCCATATACATAGGCTGTATCACATAGGGTTACACCCCATAGGCTACGTGCCATGTATATAGGCTATAGGCCATATAGGCCATATCATATATTCACACATATTTTATACATTAAATATTTATCTAATTTAATATAAATAACACACATCCACTTATAGGCCACATTATGCATATATATATATATATATATATATATATATATATATATATATAGGCTATTAACATACATGTACATATATATATATATATATACATGTATGTTAATAGCCTATATATATATTTATATATATATATATATATATATATATATATAGATATATATATATATATATATATATATATATATATATATATATATATATATTTATATATATATATATATATATATATATATATATATATATATATATATATATATATATAATATATATATATATATATATATATATATATATATAATATATATATATATATATATATATATATATATATATATATATAGGCTATTAACATACATATAGGCTATTAACATACATGTACATATAGAGAGTGCCATGTGTGTGTGGAGAAATCTGTGAAATTTGTGAGTGTTTGAGTGTACTGTCAATAGGAAATAGTGTGAATGATTTAATGTGAATTAGGAAATTAGTAGGGTGTATCTTCGGCTTAGGGTGTGTACGAATAATGTGTCAATGTGTAACATGTAATGTGTAGGCATCAATGTGTGTAACAGGGAATGAATTTGTGCGATGTGTGTGTATATCAAATGAATTCCTAGTTCACAGTTTAGATAGGTTGTATGTGTGTTTAGCTCAGTTTAATATGACAGTGTGTACTTGACAGGTTTGTGTGAGCTAAACATGTGTGTGTTCTCAGTTCTCAGATTTTCAGTTTGTGACAGTGTAGATGGAAACAGTGGGGTCCAAACAGAGATTTCAAGACTCCTAGTCATCACACATACACATAGACATGTATGCATCACAAGTTACAACTTGTTAACATTCAATTTATACTCATGAACTAAAACCCAGTTTATAAGGAAGGGAAGGAAATCAGTTAACAGTCACCAACTCAAGAAAACAAGGCTCAGTCGAGTAGATGGCAAGTGGAGGTCAGGACAGGGTTAATTCAGATTCTGTGCAGTGACCATTTCAGGTATGCAGGCCAATGACAAATTCGAAAACCCCAAGAATCAATGCTAACATTCAAACTAATTTCCAAATCCCATTCTCAGTTTTCAGTTAAGAAAGGAAATCTCAGTTTTATAAAAAAAAGGGATCTCAGGTTTTTGTGTGTGTGTCAATAACTATGTGTTCCTCAGTTCTCAGAAAACAGTAACACAATGGGAATATAGGTAGCAGTGTATCTCAGTTTTGTAGGGTAGTGTATCAAAGTGTCCTTAGTTAAATATATATGTGTGTGTGTGGAAAGGGAAAACAGTGTTCTCAGATTTGTAGAGTGAAATGAGTGTGTACAATATGAGAAGGAATGTACAAAACAGTTTTCTGTTTTGAAATGTGTGTGGTTATTAGGAAACAGTGATGTGGATATATGGGTTTCTAGTTTTCAGTCAACTCAGGTTTGCAGATTAAAACTCAGAAATGTGGCAAAGTGTAAACTCAGGAAAAATGAAAAGCCCATGTGTGTGTGTGCACGAGTGACAACAAGTGTGTGGCAAATCAGTGGTGTAGCTAGGGTGTTACTCAGTCTCAGGAATAGTGCATTTAGTCTCAGGAATTAAGACAGGGATCAATATGAATTTGAACCAATCATTCAATGTAAACATTCAATGCAAATCTCAGAGTTATTCAACCAATCTCAGTTTTCAACTAATCTCAATTAATGTGTGATAGGGACTAAACTTTTAGGTTCTCAGGAACAGTAAAATGACAGTTGAACATATAGGTAAACATCATTGCAATTCAATCGATCAAAATAGTAAACACATGACAGTTGAAATTCCAGGAAACAGTTTATATAAAACAGTTACCAGCTTATCAATTCAATAAGAATTCGAAAACTCAAATCTCTTGCTAATATACACCCTAACATGGTAGGTTAATCTCAGTTATGTATTACATTCAAAAACCCATTAAACTTAGTTCATCAATCAATTCAAATATCAATACAATAGGAAACAGGAAACTAATGTATCAGGAATTGACAGTTAATATCAGAAAATAGGGATTTTCCCCATTTCGAAAACCAAAACCTAAGGAAAACCCACAATCAGGCATATGGACGTGTCCTACCATGTGTACACGTGTCTAGGGGATCCATTCGTGTCTAGGAAACTGGACACGAAGTGTCCAAATTCGAAATGGAGACATCAACTGAAACTGGCAGTGAGGACTGCCTCGTGCAGCCATGTCGAGTCCAATAGGACTCGACACACAACACGAGAAGGGTCGTGTCCGTGTCCAGTGATAGAGTGGGTCTAGGGCTAGGGAATAGACACCCTGAATTGGGTCGAGGCCGTGTCGTGTCCGAACCACAGATGCGTATCAGTGAGGCAATGTCGTGCGCGTGCACACAATAAGGAATTGGTGCGCGCGTGATTTCTCACTAACCACTCGATAAGGTCCTACAAAATTTTGTGGGCTTTGTGTCAGTCATCTAAGGAGTGTCCACACCAATTTTGGTGTCAAGAGATGGCGTATCCCGTGAGATATAGGACACGGGTAGCAGGGAAAGGCTACAGTACCCTGTGCTGTGTCAAGTCAGTGAGTTCGTGTCCAAAATGGACACGAACAGTGCACAAATTTAACTCAGTCAAACAGAAAATCAAAATATACATATAGAGCTAGAAATTTGTTAAATTAGTTTTCAAAAATACAAGGATTCAATCCACTCAAGCATTTCATCAAACACCTTGGTTCTAGGACTAATATGTGTCCGATATGGGCACGAAATGGACACGACTCGACACAAATCCAATACCTATGGCTAGGGGACACCTAGGGCTATGCAAATATGCAAGAAATCAAAAATCTAATGAGTTTAGATAGGGTTACCTATTGGTTGTTCTTCCTCAAGAAAACTCCTAAAATGAGGATTCCTCCTTACTAGCCCAATGCTCCAAATTGCTCCAAAGCTGAGGTTTCTCTCCATGGACATGAAATAGAGCTGGATTAGGAACTAATGCAAAAGACTAGAGTGGAAAAGGAATTAAAATAAAGAAACTAGGGCTTGAGGAAGATTTCTATACCTCTCCTTCTTGTAAACTTGAAAACTTTCTTAAGGAGGCTACAACTATTGGAAGAGACATTATATAGGGGTGGGATTCCCTATGTTGGCTCGCCAAAACTCTGGGGTTAGGGTTTTAGTTAGTTGGGCCATGGACCTCCCTCTCTTGGTGGGTTTCTAGGCTTCCTAGTTAAAGGCATATTCTCAAAACACCTCATTCAACTAATAAGCCCAAAAGTAATTATCTACCAATTTTCTAACCATGACTTAAACTAACAAGTCCCACTTAGTCTATAGGTTAAGTCTCACTTCTAAGTTAGGCCCAATCTAGTCTAGAACCAAGATATCACATAACAACTAATTAATTAATATTAAAAATCACATAAATTTCCATAAATTCTAAATAATTCTAATAAATCACAATAAGCTCAAATAAATTCAAAAATGACCAAAATACCCTCTAGGCTAAATGCACTAAATTGAACCTCTACTCACATGGTTAGGCTCTAGGCCAAACAGTCTCTAAGGTCACACTAGCAACACTAAAATCATAGGTCATGACTTAAAAATAGTTTTTAAATGATAAAAATCACCAAAAATTATATTATGATTTAAATATCATAATTAAATAATTAAAATCATAAAATTTCAAAATTATCCTTATTTTAGAAAACTGGGTGTTTCAAGTCTACCCACCTTAGAAAAATTTTGTCCTCGAAATTTAAGATGGTAGTACTACTTCTAGGTCAAACACCCCCACAATCATAGTCTCAAACACACAGTTCGACAATCATATGCGTCTGTCCAAAATCATGATACTCAGAATCTTCGTCATGCTAGTGAGCAAGGCTACGATAATCACAGAGTCCTTGACCAAGGCACATATCTCTAGAATCATCGTATTTAAAATTTTTGTATTGCCGCATGCTTGGCAGCAAATTAAAAATCTTAAATTTCCACACCCGAAAAATACGTCCTAAATTTGACTATATGTCCTCACTATGCCAGCTAACACGACTATCGAAGATTCTAGATCCCATAACTGAGGTGACCTAGCCCATATGATTCATCTCAAAAGAATTCAAACATAACATAAGAACAACAGGACAAAATTGATCAACCAACAAGGAACAGAGGGAATCGAATTTTCAAAACAGTTATAAGAGGCAATTGCGGAAATGGAATCAAAAGAACGGAACCTACAACTAGATCTCCAATGGCTTGTGCATCCTCGATTGTCCTGGCGAAAGCTCGCCCCTGCTGGCCTTCCCTGGCCTGCTGCTGATGCTATATGTACCTCTGCTGCTAAGTCGATAAGGGTAATCCCTTCTGTTGGCCTACCAGAGCCCTAGCTCCTGCTCTCTGAACTGTCTGTCCAAATGACTCAGGACACTATCTCAGCCGATGATCGGATCCTCCGTAAAGTAAACATCTGCCCAGCCTCTTCCGGCATTCGCCCCAATCGTGCCCTAGTCTCTTGCAGAAGGGGCAAATGATAACAAGCTGCTATCCCGGGGCCTGTTGCTGCCTCTGTGGCTGCTGCGCCTGCTGAAAGGGTACACGGTCCTGAAACTGCCGCTGCTGAAAGTAGACCCTCGGCTGCTGATACTGCTGCTGAATCTGTAGGTGGTGGCCGGGCCCGCACTGCCACTAGCTTCCTGAGTGTCTAGCGTCCTCTTCTCCTTCAGCCCAAGATCGTCCTCCGCTGCCATGGCTCCTACCAGAATCTGTTCGAAAGTGGCATCGTGGCCGCTCTTGGTATACGACCTGATCTTCCTGATCAAACCCCTGCGAAATCTTCTCACCTTTCCAGCCTCAATAAGATCCTCAACGAATCTACCCAAACGGCAGAACTCTCCGGCGTATTCCTCAACGGTCTGGTTCCTTTGAACGAAACTCTCAAACTGCGCCTCCAAGGTACCGAGTGCTGTATCGGGAAAGAATTTCTCCTTGAATAGTTTCTTGAACGTTGCCCACGTCTGACCGGCTGTACCAACCCTCGGGTCCGTCTGCTACCAAGTACGGGCCAAGTCCTGCATCTGACTAGCCGCTGCCTCGATCTGTAATCCAGCTGGTATCTGTGCCAATCGAAATATCTCCTCAATGTGCTTTATCCAATCGTCAGCGTATATGATGCCCTCTGTACCCTTGAAGTCTCGGGGTCCCATCTTCTTAAAGGATTGGATGTTTGGAGTCCTCGGCTGATACGACTGTATCTGACCTTCCTGTGGTTGAGCAGCCACCAGCTCTACTGTCGTCCTGACCAACTGGCAAGTATCTTGTATGCTCTGTCGGAAGTCAGCAGACTGGCTCTGCTGTATCTGCTGCTGAGTCTCCAAGAATTGCTGGAAAAAGGGTAAACATCTGAGCCGCATCTACTGTCCCTGAAGGTAACTGCTGCTGATACATATCTAGGATGACGGGGGAAGACCTCTGGACAGATGGAGGTGCCCTCCCAAAAGCTGCAGACGCTCCTATATGAGCAGAAATAGGGGGTGCTGTGGTTCCAGCATCCACAATCGGGCGAGGGGTAGTAGGCCTCTCACCAGCGTCTACTGGACCAGAGCGATGCGATCATGTCTCAATCACCATCCTGGAGACAGATCAAACAAGGAATCAATACTGAGATAGAAACGATAAGTCAAGAAAGGACAGTTATTTTAAGGAAGCAATCTTCAACATGAATTTAGATAGCAGAAATTCAGTTAAGAGTTTTCCTAATGTGATTGAGTATCTCAAAATAATCCTAATCCTAATCCTACTGCAGGCTGTAGTGATACTCTAGTTCGAATACTACTACACAAACTCGACCTGTATGGGCCACCACTAAAAACGTGTCACGATCCGTACCCACCATGAGGGTACGAGTACGTAACAGCGCCCAGCCTACGCCGTAGTATCGACGGTAGAACGCTATTCTAGGTCATGAACTGTAACTACATAACATGAAATACTCTCGAAAAGGAGGCCAACACAGAGGTACAACTCAACCACAATCTAAGGTAGAATATAGCACGATAGAAATAGATAAAGAAATCCTCAACTGAGGTACAGCAGAATAAAATAACATAAGTCTCAACAACTACCAGTCTCCATAATAACACAACTCTGAATCCAGAAAACTACTAACATAAAAATAAGAAACAGTCTAGACTATCTACACTAAGCATAGGTGTCATCCTCAGCAGCTGCCTGAACCTCCCCAAGGGTCCAGGTCGCGAGTGTCATCTAGGCCAGCTCCATAGTAAGGGGTGCAGGGTTCCTCATCATCCTTTGTAAAATTTTTAACAGGTCCAGTCAGAACGGAAGCGAGCACAATACATCTCACGCAGATCATAACAGGTTAGAAAATATAAACTTGCAAGAGAGTACGATACATGAAACTGAAAGAATGTACATGATGTAAATAGAGAGAGAACTGTAATAAAAATATCTACTATAAGTAGAGAGCTACCAGTGACTAGTAATTTAGAGTACAAAATCGACATGTGAACGGCTGGATTGTACATGAATATACTAGAGAGGCGCACATGGATATACTACTTTGAAATTATTCACATGACTATTTATACTCTCCCATACCCCAATCAGTACACAAGGATCCAGACAGGTTATGTTACGCACATGATTTTCACATGAAAGTCCATAGATGGGTGTACATAAAGTATATATGAGGGCTCAGAAACTGAGTGCACATGAATTCCATATGAAGGCCCATAAAGGGTACACATGAAGTATATGTTATACATAAAATACATGAGAACATGATCGAACATGAGAGCGTATGAGAGTACACGAGCGAGCATGAACGAGTATGAAGCACATGAGAAACATGAATAACATAAGAGCAAGGAATACACGATGTACATGAAACACACGACATGATGTATCCGATGCTCTCGAGGGGGATAACATCTCAATGTTGGGATCCATATAGTACCAATCTGTAATAATATCGTGACTGCATCAAATAAGGTAAACTAGAGCAGGAATATAATTCTAAGCAAGTTATGAAATGATCAGAGAATGTACTCGCCTGGTATCTGAATATCTGAAGTAAATGTACTGTCCGAGATGAGGCACCTGACTCCTAGTTAGAGCAACACAAGTCAAAATATATACGGAGGATGATAATAGTAATCTATAATGCATCTGCATGCTGTCTAGGTCAAACTAGACTAAAGTCAACACTTGGTCAACTCTAGTCAACTATACTAGTCAAACTAGGTCAACTAGGTCAAGTCCTAGCTCAAACAAGTCTAACAAGTCTCACTAGGCCTAACCAAGCCTAGGCTAGCATTCACACATTAAAACTAGGCTATACAAGCCAACAACACACATTCACTGGGCATTCAAGCCATATACATAGGCTGTATCACATATGGATACACCCCATAGGCTATGTGCTATGTATATAGGCTATAGGCCATATAGGCCATATCACATATTCACACATATTGTATACATTAAATATTTATCTAATTTAATATAAATAACACACATCCACTTATAGGCCAAATTATGCATATAGACAATATATATATATATATATATATATATCCCCTCGCCCCTCTCGGTGGCCGGCGAACCCCCCTCCACCTCCCCTCCGCCGGTGTCCCCGCCGCGGTCGGCGCGCAGCGTCCTTCTCCTCGGGCAGTGGTCCCCTCGTGCCGAGCGCCGCGTGGGACGCGTGGCCCCCCTCGGGTCCTGTGGCACGCGTGGCAGCCCTCGGGCCACGCGCTGTGCGGTCAGACCCCGTTGGGGCCCGCGCGTGGCCGTTTTCCCCCCCCTGGGGCTTCGAGCCCCCGCTCGTTTAGGATCTTTCAATTTTTCGAATTTTCGAGATTTTCTTTTGTGGGCCTTCTCGTTTGTATGTCTGGGCTGTGGGCCCTTTTGTGTGTTGGTCCTTGTCTGCTCGGCAGAGCTTTCTGCCCGTTTTAATAAATTGTCCTTCTTAAAAAAAAAAAAAAAAAAAAATATATATATATATATATATATATATATATATATATATATATATATATTATATATATATTATATATATATATTATATATATATATATATATATATATATATATATATGCTATTAACATACATGTACATATAGAGAGTGCCATGTGTGTGTGGTGAAATCTGTGAAATATGTGAGTGTTTGAGTGTACTGTCAATAGAAAACAGTGTGAATGATTCAATGTGAATTAGGAAATTAGTAGGGTGTATCTTAGGCTTAGGGTGTGCACAAATAATGTGTCAATGTGTAACATGTAATGTGTAGGCATCAATGTGTGTAACAGGGAATGAATTTGTGCGATGTGTGTGTATATCAAATGAATTCCTAGTTCACAGTTTAGATAGGTTGTATGTGTGTTTAGCTCAGTTTAATATGACAGTGTGTACTTGACAGGTTTGTGTGAGCTAAACATATGTGTGTTCTCAATTCTCAAATTTTCAGTTTGTGACAGTGTAGATGGAAACAGTGGGGTCCAAACAGAGATTTCAAGACTCCTAGTCATCACACATACACATAGACATGTATGCATCACAAGTTACAACTTGTTAACATTCAATTTATACTCATGAACTAAAACCCAGTTTATAAGGAAGGGAAGGAAATCAGTTAACAGTCACCAACTCAAAAATACAAAGCTCAGTCGAGTAGATGGCAAGTGGAGGTCAGGACAGGGTAAATTCAGATTCTGTGCAGTGACCATTTCAGGTATGCAGGCCAATGACAATTTCGAAAACCCCAAGAATCAATGATAACATTCAAACTAATATCCAAATCCCATTCTCAGTTTTCAGTTAAGAAAGGAAATCTCAGTTTTATAAAAAAAAGGGATCTCAGGTTTTTTTGTGTGTGTCAATAGCTATGTGTTCCTCAGTTCTCAGAAAACAGGAACACAGTGGGAATATAGGTAGCAGTGTATCTCAGTTTTGTAGGGTAGTGTGTCAAAGTGTCCTTAGTTAAATACATATGTGTGTGTGTGGAAAGGGAAAACAGTGTTCTCAGATTTGTAGAGTGAAGTGTGTGTGTACAATATGAGAAGGAATGTACAAAACAGTTTTCTATTTTAAAATGTGTGTGGTTATTAGGAAACAGTGATGTGGATATATGGGTTTCCAATTTTCAGTCAACTCAGGTTTGTAGATTAAAACTCAAAAATGTGGCAAAGTGTAAATTCAGGAAAAATGAAGAGTCCATGTGTGTGTGCACGAGTGACAACAAGTGTGTGGCAAATCAGTGGTGTAGCTAGGGTGTTACTCAGTCTCAGGAATAGTGCATTTAATCTCAGGAATTAAGACAGGGATCAATATGAATTTGAACCAATCATTCAATGTAAACATTCAATGCAAATCTCAGAGTTATTCAACCAATCTCAGTTTTCAACTAATCTCAGTTAATGTGTGATAGGGACTAAACTTTTAGGTTATCTGGAACAGAAAAATGACAGTTGAACATATAGGTAAACATCATTGCAATTCAATCGATCAAAATAGTAAACACATGATAGTTGAAATTCCAGGAAACAGTTTATACAAAACAGTTACCAGCTTATCAATTCAATGAGAATTCAAAAACTCAAATCTCTTGCTAATATATACCCTAACATGGTAGCTTAATCTCAGTTATGTATTACATTCAAAAACCCATTAAACTCAGTTCATCAATCAATTCAAATATCAGTACAATAGGAAACAGGAAACCAATGTATCAGGAATTGACAGTTCATATCAGAAAATAGGGATTTTCCCCATTTCAAAAACCAAAACCTAAGAAAAACCCACAATCAGGCATATGGACATGTCCCACCATGTGTACACATGTCTAGGGGGTCCATTCGTGTCCAGGAAACTGGACACGAAGTATCCAAATTTGAAATGGAGACATCAACTGAAACTGGCAGTGGGGACTGCCTCGTGCAGCCATGTCGAGTCCAATAGGACTCGACACACAACACGAGAAGGGTCGTGTCCGTGTCCAGTGATAGAGTGGGTATAGGGCTAGGGAATAGACACCCTGAATTAGGTCGAGTCCGTGTCATGTCCGAACCACAGGTGCGTATCAGTGAGGCAATGTCATACGCGTGCACACAGTGAAGAATCGGTGCGCGCGTGATTTCTCCCTAACCACTCGATAAGGTCCCATAAAATTTTGTGGGCCTTGTGTCAGTCACCTAAGGAGTGTCCACACCAATTTTGGTGTCAAGAGATGGCGTGTCCAGTGAGATATAGGACACGGGCAGCAGAGGAAGGCTACAGTGCCCTGTGCTGTGTCCAGTCAGTGAGTTCGTATCCAAAATGGACACGAACAGTACACAAATTTAACTCAGTCAAATAGAAATTCAAAATATACATATAGAGCTAGAAATTTGTTAAATTAGTTTTCAAAAATACAAGGATTTAATCCACTCAAGCATTTTATCAAACACCTAGGTTCTAGGACTGATATGTGTCCGGTACGGGCACGAAATGGACACGACTTGACACAAATCTAATACCTACGGCTAGGGGACACCTAGGGCTATACAAATATACAAGAAATCGAAAATCTAATGAGTTTAGTTAGGGTTTCCTATTGGTTGTTCTTCCTCAAGAAAACTCCTAAAATGAGGATTCCTCCTTACTAGCCCAATGCTCCAAATTGCTCCAAAACTGAGGTTTCTCTCCATGGACATGAAATAAAGCTGGATTAGGAACTAATGCAAAAGACTAGAGTGGAAAAGGAATTAAAATGAAGAAACTAGGGCTTGAGAAAGATTTCTATACCTCTCCTTCTTGTAAGCTTGGAAACTTTCTTAAGGAGGCTACAACTAATGGAAGAGACATTATATAGGGGTGGGATTCCCTATTTTGGCTGGCCAAAACTCTAGGATTAGGGTTTTAGTTAGTTGGGCCATGGGCCTCCCTCTCTTGGTGGGTTTCTAGGCTTCCTAGTTAAAGGCATATTCTCAAAACACCTCATTCTAACTAATAAGCCCAAAAGCAATTATCTACCAATTTTTTAACCATGACTTAAACTAACAAGTCCCACTTAGTCTATAGGTTAAGTCTCACTTCTAAGTTAGGCCCAATCTAGTCTAGAACTAAGATACCACATAGCAACTAATTAATTAATATTAAAAATCACATAAATTTCCATAAATTCTAAATAATTCTAATAAATCACAATAAGCTCAAATAAATTCAGAAATGACCAAAATACCCTCTAGGCTAAATGCACTAAATTGAACCTCTACTCACATGGTTAGGCTCTAGGTCAAACAGTCTCTAAGGTCACACTAGCAACACTAAAATCATAGGTCATGACTTAAAAATAGTTTTTAAATAATAAAAATTACCAAAAATTATATTATGATTTAAATATCATAATTAAATAATTAAAATCATAAAATTTCAAAATTACCCTCATTTTAGAAAACTGGGTGTTACACACAGAGATCAACGAAATTATGACATTCAAAATGAAAGGCAAACTCTAGGATAAAATAAACTCAGACACGTCAGATTCTGATCTAACGTCCGACCAGGAGGAAGATATCACAGTTGGATCTAGCTCCCTGGAACATATGGTGAACGAAGAAATAGCTATGGTTAACGAAGTAATAGCTTGGGCTAATCAATAGGATAATTTGAGGGACGAGGAGATAGCCCGGTCAAAGCAACAGAAAAAATTGGCTAGGAGGAAGTCAGCCGAGCCAGGGGCTAATACCCTGGCAAAGTAACTGAAGGGGCAATCTAATAAAATGACCTATGCAGCGTCGACCAGAAATAAGTCTACTAATCCCAACCCAATGCCTAAACCAATAAAAACCAGGCAACAGAAGGATGGCAATAAAAACCACACTAACCTGAATGGGATTTAAAGCCATCATCTGGAATGCTCGGGGCATCAGGAACCGACCAACCAGAACCTACCTCAAATCTCTCAATAGGAAACATTTATCTGATTTTATAGTGATTCTCGAACCTTTGATTGATGGGGAGAACATTCAGGAGCTTGCCCATGAGGTACATTTGCCTTACTCTTTCTAT
The DNA here is from genome assembly GCA_029216955.1 of Iris pallida. Lineage (NCBI taxonomy): Eukaryota > Viridiplantae > Streptophyta > Magnoliopsida > Asparagales > Iridaceae > Iris > Iris pallida. The sequence continues at coordinate 9,404,907 of JANAVB010031219.1, forward strand.
GGTGGAGATCTTAGCACATATATATGGATATTCTAGAACAACTATATCGAGTTGGTGATCTCGGAGACCAACAAGCAATTCGTCTACTGCAACATCCTGGACAAAAAGTCGGGACAGACAATTGTTGACACAAAATCACAGTCAACCAAATATTGACAATATTGACTAAATAATATCTATAATAATTCAATACGACACACGACGTCTGCATTAAGCTCAAGACAGAAGACAGCTCAGCTTCCGTGTCTCAGTTGATTCGAGTCTGTATTTTACACTTTCTTTGAGTCTAGACTAATGTAATCTGAGTCATGCTGAGCTCTTGAAACTTAGACTATAGCCTACCCAGAAATCCCAAAGCTCCACCAAACCAGAAATTCCCAAATGGTCCCCTTTGAACCACTCTGTGCTCTGGAGACAGAGTTCGGGCTGAACTCTGCCTCCACACAGAGTTCGGACCGAACTCTGTCCCCTAGAAATCAGGAACCCTAATTTTAGGGTTAGCTGGTTGCTAGTTGTCCAACGGCCAAATATTTGAATTTTTCTACCCGAATTCTGGCCGAATTCTGCCTATAAAAATACTATAAATAGGGCATGAATTCTCTCATTCTAATCCATCCAATCTTCTCTTCTCTTCTCTCTTATAGCTGAAATAAGCCATACCCTTCCCATCTACTAGCCACAAGCCTCCTAAGTCTCGAGTGCTCAGCATCTCTCAGTTAGGATTCTTGTGCAAGAGTCGAAGAAGTCGTTTGGACAATTCCAAGCAAATCGCCACTGCGATCCTCTGTTAGAAGTTGACGTGCTCTTCTGAAGTAAAGGCATGGTTGTAAACTACTATTTTACAAATAGTGGATTTGAATCCTGAGCTAGAGTTCTCAGGCCTGGACTAGTCCTCCACGAGGGAAACCAGGTTAAAATCACTGTGTTTGCGTATGCTCTTTTAATCTCCTTTTATTTTCCGTACTTTACTCTGATTATTTATTATTGGTAAAAGAGTTATTTTTAATTGGTCATTTTTCTATATATACTCTATTCACCCCCCTCTAGAGTTGCCAAACTGTTCTTCAATTGGTATTAGAGCTCTGTTCTCTTTATAAGGACTAACATCCTAAGAGCTGATCCATGGCAACCACACAATCCTTGATTTCCAATCATGGTGAAGGTCAGTCCACTCATAGGCCTCCCCTATTTGATGGAACTAACTATACATATTGAAAAACAAGCATAAGCTTCTATCTTAAGTCTCTAGACTTTGACCTGTAGACTGTCGTCACTGACGGTTACAAAAAGCCCGTCAGGATAGTTGTCGATGGTGACCTCATTGAGAAACCACACGACAAATATTCTGTCGAGGAGAAGAAACAGGCAAGTCTAGATGCTAGGGCTATTAATGCTTTATTCTGTGCTATAGACAGGAATGAATTCAACAGGGTCTCCACATGTACCACTGCTCATAAAGTATGGAGACTTCTAGAAGTGACGCATGAGGGAACCACACAAGTCAAGGAATCTAAAATAAGCCGTCTCACTCAAGAATACGAAGCCTTCAAGATGAAGCCAAATGAGACGATCACTCAAATATTTACAAGATTTCTCGACATCATCAATCCTCTATCCTCGCTTGGTAAGCAGTACTCAAAGCACGAGAAGATTCGTAAGTTACTCAGAGGGTTGCCAAAGATTTGGAACCCTAAGGTGACGGCCATCATAGAAGGAAATGATCTCACATCAATGTCAATGGAGACCTTGATGGGTAAGCTCATGACTCACGAACTTGACCTCAAGGACTTCGAAGAGCCTGCTCCGAAGACCAGGGAGATCGCACTCAAAGCTCATCGACGAAGGGCTGATCACGATGAGACCGAAGACGATAACTCGGATGATGAAGACCAAGCTCTAATGGTTCGCAACTTCAGAAAATTCCTTCGCTTCAATCGAAGGAAAAAGGACTCACAAGAAGATGATGAAGAAGAGCCAACCTGTTACGGTTGCAAGAAGACTGGACATGTCCGAAAAGACTGCCTATTCTTGAAGAAGAGCAACCGCTATGAGAAGCCATACAAAAAGAACTCATCAAAGAAATATGCCAACACAGGAATTTGGCATAAAAGTGAAGCGAGTGACTCCGAGGAAGAAAAGGACTCTCCTCAAGATACAGCTAATGTGTGCCTAATGGCAACTTCCAACAAGGTATCTAACGAAACTCTAGATGACTTCTCATTTGATGACCTTGGCGATGCTTTCACTGATTTACTCGATGATCACAAAAAGGTCATCGGTAAATACAAACATGCCAAGGACAAAATCAAAAGTCTTGAAGATGAGATACAAAGAATTTCCTTACTTCTTGATAATGTTAGAAACACGACACCCACTAATGACCCTGATGAAGTATCCAAACTTAAATTAAGCTTACATGATGCTGAAGCACGTATTGAGCAACAAACTCAAGAAATCACTACACTCAACACGTTGCTTGCTGAAGAAAAGAGTAGACACAAGATTTCCATGACTAAGATATATGGCTTAAATATTAAGGTTGATGAACTGCAAGCTGTTTCTAAAAGATTAGAAACCAAATTGGGTAAACAGGTTGTTCAACCTCAAACCCAATCACATGGGCACAACACCACTCATGCTAGTCAACCACGTCTTTCTCATGCAGCACATAACCATGCATTTATATACATAAACTTTCACAAACCACGTGCACGTAAGAATAATTCTCACTCAGTACACAATCATCATGCACAAAGACACAATCAACATCACTCTACACATAGGAATCATCATGCCATGCCATATAGATAAGATCATCATGCAATGCCATATAGACAAGATCATCATATGCCATATAGACAAAATCATCATGCCATGCCATATAGAAAATATCAGCATGTCACACATCATAGACAATACCATCATGATATGCCTCATAGACACCATCACCATGCCACTCATTCTATGCATAATCATCATCACCATGCTAACTCTTCACATCATGACCATCCTCATCCTGTTGCTTATAGATATTATTCTCATACTCCTAGTATAAATAAGAATGCTATCTGTACTTACTGTGGATTACATGGACACATCTCACCATAGTACAAATTTAGAAGACTTGTAGATAAAAAGATATATACTTGGTTTCCAAAGACTAACTTTTCAGGACCCTCAAGAACTCGGGTACCAAAGGTCACATCTACTCTTGATGTAGGTGGACCTTCCCTCTTCAACTGAAAGTAAGTGGATTCTCGATAGTGGATGCTCGCGACATATGACGGGAGACGCAAATCTTTTTGCATCACTATCGATGAAGAGAGAAGGATATGTATCCTTCGGTAACAATCTCAAAGGGTACATAATAGATAATGGTATCATTGGTCATCCTCCTTCTCCTGTAATAAATGATGTCTGCCTAGTGACCGAGTTAAAGCATAACCTGCTCAGCATTAGTCATCTTGCTGATCATGGATATGATATTAACTTTGGATAAAACAGTTGCTATATCTATGATAGGTCAACAGGAGACATTGCTTTTGAAGGGAAAAGAGAGGACAACATATATATTTTCTATCTTTCTATAAATACTAACAATGCAGGTAGATGTCTATATGCCCACAAAGACGAACGACTACATTGGCACCAGCGTCTTGGTCATGCCAACATGGATGCTATATCCAGGCTGTCTACCAGGAAGCTAGTGAGAGGATTGCCTGATATCATATTCAAAAAGGACACGGTATGTGCCGAATATGAACTAAACAAGGCAACTAAATCCTCATTTCATTCCATCAACTCTGTAAGTACTACTAGACCCTTGCAACTACTTCATATGGATTTATTTGGTCCTAGTAGAATAGCTAGCCTTGGTGGCAAACTTTATGCATTTGTTATTGTTGATGATTTTTTGAGATTTACTTGGGTTTTCTTTCTCGCTAATAAGAGCGATGCTATTTCTGTTTTCAAAGTTTTTGTAAAGAAAGTTTAAAACGAAAAAGGCTACATGATTACTCGAATCCGAAGTGATCATGGAGGCGAATTCGTAAATTATGATTTTGAAAATTTTTGTAATGCAAATGGTTTTGATCATGAATTTTCTTGTCCTAGAACTCCTCAACAAAATGGTGTTGTGGAGCGGAAGAATAGAACTCTCGACGATATGGCCAGAGTCATGTTGAATAAATTTTCACTTCCGAAATACTTTTGGGCAGAAGCTGTCAGTACAGCATGCCACATTTTGAATAGGGTGCTGATTCGTCCCATTACGAAGAAAACACCCTATGAGTTTTGGTTTGGGAGAACCCCCAATGTTTCTTATTTTAAAGTTTTTGGTTGTAGATGTTTTATCCTTAACACCAAAGACAACTTAGGCAAATTTGATGCCAAAGCTGACGATGGTATCTTTCTTGGTTATGCCACCAAGAGTAAGGGATATAGAGTTTTTAATAAACGCTCACTTATTGTGGAAGAGTCAACAAATGTGACTTTTGATGAAGATAACAGTGCAGTAAGTACTCTTGATGATGACGTTGAGCCATCAACTTCTACTCCAATGAATACTTCAACCGAAACTGATTCTCTGGAGGGTTTGCCTAAGAAATTCTCTTTCAAACCTTCTCATCCAGAAAATTTAGTTATAGGAGAAGTTTCACGTGGAGTAACTACTAGATCATCACTAAGAGACTCCGTTGCTAGCACTGCCTTCATTTCACAAGTAGAGCCTAAAAATATTTCTGAAGCCTTTAATGATGAATTTTGGATTTCTGCTATGCAAGAAGAACTCAACCAATTCGAGAGAAGCCAAGTATGGGAACTCGTTCCTAAACCGGTTAATCACTCGATAATTGGTACTAAATAGGTTTTTAGAAACAAAGTAAATGAAGATGGTTCAGTCACACGTAACAAAGCTCGTCTAGTAGCTCAAGGATACAACCAAGAGAAAGGTATCGACTACGATGAGACGTACGCTCCTGTTGCTAGATTAGAATCCATTCGGATGCTTTTGCTAATTTTCAAAACTTTAAATTATTTCAAATGGATGTGAAAAGTGCTTTCTTGAATGGTTTTATTAAGGAGGAAGTTTATGTGAAACAACCTCCTGGCTTTGAAAATCACAAATTTCTCGACCACGTGTTCAAGCTAAAGAAAGCGCTTTATGGCCTCAAACAAGCCCCCAGAGCTTGGTATGAAAGGCTAAGTAGCTTCTTACTTGAGAAAGGTTTTTCAAAAGGGAAAATTGACACTACACTGTTTATAAAATCTTTTAAAGACCCTATTCTGTTGATTCAAATCTATGTTGATGATATCATTTTTGGGTCTACTGATGAAACCCTCTGTCAAGAATTTGCCAAGTGTATGCAGACGGAATTTGAGATGAGCATGATGGGAGAGCTCAACTACTTTCTTGGCCTGCAAGTGAAACAAATGGCTAATGGAACTTTCATCTGTCAATCGAAGTATACCAAGAACATGCTGAAGAAGTTCGATCTTGACAACGTCAAACCAATCAGCACTCCAATGGCTACTTCAACCAAACTCGGACCAGATGAGAGCGGCAAACCTGTTGATCAACGTAAGTATCGAGGTATGATAGGCAGCTTACTTTATTAAACTGCTAGTCGTCCCGATATCATGTTCAGTATTTGCCTATGTGCTAGATATCAAGCTAATCCTAAGGAATCACACATGACCGTGGTTAAGCGTATCTTTCGATACCTTAAAGGTACGGTTACAGTGGGCCTATGGTATCCCAAGTCCACATCATTTGACCTTATTGGTTACTCTGATGCTGACTTCGCTGGATGCAAGGTCGACCGTAAAAGTACGAGCGGCACGTGTCATTTATTAGGAAAGGCTTTAGTCTCCTGGTTTAGCAAGAAGCAGAACTCTGTCGCACTATCCACAATAGAAGCTGAATACATAGCAGCTGGGCATTGTTGTGCACAAATTCTGTGGATGAAGCAAACCCTTGAAGACTATAAGTTATCTTTCATGCATATTCCTATATTCTGTGACAACACTAGTGCCATTAATTTGACTAAGAACCCTGTCTGTCACTCACGCACTAAACACATTGAGATCAGACACCACTTTTTGTGTGATCATCAGCAAAATGACACGATTAACTTAGAGTTTATTGACACTGATCATCAGCTAGCAGATTTCTTTACTAAGCCATTATCCGAAGAGCGCTTCAATTTCCTTTGTCGTGAACTCGGAATTTTGGATGAAGCAGTTATAAGTTGAGACTCACCTGCGTAAATATCGAGTATATTTTGATTCTTTTACGACGAATTTGGTATGGGTACAAGCCGAAAGGGTCCTTCTGACAACAAGGCGTAAAAGCCTAAGCGACACGGTGCACTAGTCCTCAGGACTACCGCTAGCTGGGATCCGGCCCCTGCAGCTAACCTATGGCAAATTCGAAATATTGAATTACAATATATTTCCTTGTTTATTATATGGTTTGTTTCGATTTAATATTGCCTAATTTATTTTTCTAAAGTTTATTCTGACTTTTGTGTACCTCTCTATGTACTTCATTGAATTCATCAAACTTTTTATCCTCTCTATTTTTCTTCAACACTTAACCAATTTTTTCAGCCTGTTTTCTGTTCTGGACCACTAATCCAGAACTCGGGCCGAACTCTGCCCCTAACAGAGTTCGGGCCGAGTTCGGTCCCTGTTGGTCCAGCGTCGGGATCAGCCTCTGCCGTTGGATCAGTTTAGATCATACGGTCAGAATTTCTTCCGACCCGGTATTGACATTGCTTTCAATGATTCTGAGTTGGGGGATTTTCTTGATCTTTTTAATCTCGATGCTTGGGATAAACTTGTGGAAGCTCGTCAATTTCAATTTGTTGGCGATACTTCTCTTGAAGGTTTCAAAGAGGAATTATGTGCTCCTAACATAAGTCCTCGCAAACTTATGGCCAAGCACCTCAACCCATATTTCTATGAATTTCATCGAATCATTTTTAACACTATCTTGCCAAAAGCTGGCTCCACTGATGAAGTTACCTACTTTGAGATATCTGCTTTGTATCACCTTCATTATCATATCCCTTTCAATCTTTCTAGGACAATGATGGACTGGATGATAAATTGTAGGAAGAAACCAAGAGCATTGGTTTATCCTTTATATCTTCCTATGGTTTTTCGTGCGTTTATTATTCCTATTCATGACTGTCCGTTTTTGCCTGCTCCTGCCTTTCTGTCCAAGGCACGACGCCTTCAGGCAGTCGTCGCCTCTCCTGAGACTTCTGAGCAGTCTGCTGATGAGGAGCCTGACGCCCCTCCACTCGGTCAGGATGCACCACTTCCACCTGCCACTCTTGAGTCTATTCATGCTTCGGGAGCGTTTTGACCTTGAGGACGAGCGCTGGACCCAGCTGGATTATCGTACTACTCTACAGATGAGTGCCCTCGGCAACTCTCTGCATGATATACGGTACTCCATATCTCATCATCTGCACATTCCCATGGAGCGGAATCCTGAGCGCGCGGGCCATCGCATTGATGATCCATGGGTCATGCATTACATGGATCCGGATGCTGCATTTCTGGACCCCTGTCGCTCCTTCCCTGGTTCTTCAGACCCTCCAGGACCTTCTCGTGCTCCGTGATGGAGATTGGCTCGATCTGCTGCTGCTACTGATGATGATCTTAGTTGATGCTTTTTGATTTCAGTTATTTAGTTTATTATGACTTTATGTACTTGGTTTTATGTCCTCAAACTCTGGTTGTGTGTTTGACACTTGGTTTTGTGGATGACATTTTATGCTCATTATCATAGTTTTACTTTATGCTAGTGACTCTTTTTGTTTAGTCATACACTGTTTCTTCTCTGCTTGGTGTAGTTGCATCACTCATTATTGTCTATACTGCAGTTTATATGTTCTATCATTCATATGCAGTCTATATTGCTAACTGCCAAAAGGGGGAGAACTATGTATATTCTGGCTAGATATATATTTGGTATCATATCTTTCGCCATCGTATATCTGTGCTTGTTTGTGCTTTTTGGAGATATTATACAGGTTCAATGCATTCTTTACGGGGGAGCTATCTCTTCTAGCTCAGCACCGTTCACTGATCACGGGGGAGCTCTTATTTCTAGCTCGGCATCGATTATGGGGGAGCTATGTTGCTATGATCAACTGTGTCCAGGTAGGAATGTTGAATATACATATATTATTTTGTCAATTATCAATATGGGGGAGATTGTTGACACAAAATCACAGTCAACCAAATATTGACAATATTGACTAAATAATATCTGTAATAATTCAATACGACACACGACGTCTGCATTAAGCTCAAGACAGAAGACAGCTCAACTTCCGTGTCTCAGTTGATTCGAGTCTGTATTTTACACTTTCTTTGAGTCTAGACTAATGTAATCTTAGTCATGCTGAGCTCTTGAAACTTAGACTATAGCCTACCCAAAAATCCCAAAGCTCCACCAAACCAGAAATTTCCAAATGGTCCCCTTTGAACCACTCTGTGCTCTGGAGACAGAGTTCGGGCCGAACTCTGCCTCCACACAGAGTTCGGGCCGAACTCTGTCCCCTAGAAATCAGGAACCCTAATTTTAGGGTTAGCTGGTTGCTAGTTGTTCCAACGGCCAAATATTTGAATTTTCCTACCCGAATTCTGGCCGAATTCTGCCTATAAAAATACTATAAATAGGGCATGAATTCTCTCATTCTAATCCATCCAATCTTCTCTTCTCTTCTCTCTTATAGCTGAAATAAGCCATACCCTTCCCATTTACTAGCCACAAGCCTCCTAAGTCTCGAGTGCTCAGCATCTCTCAGTTAGGATTCTTGTGCAAGAGTCGAAGAAGTCGCTTGGACAATTCCAAGCAAATCGCCACTGCGATCCTCTGTTAGAAGTTGACGTGCTCTTCTGAAGTAAAGGCACGGTTGTAAACTACTATTTCACAAATAGTGGATTTGAATCCTGAGCTAGAGTTCTCAGGCCTGGACTAGTCCTCCACGAGGGAAACCAGGTTAAAATCGCTGTGTTTGCGTATGCTCTTTTAATCTCCTTTTATTTTTCGCACTTTACTCTGATTATTTATTATTGGTAAAAGAGTTATTTTTAATTGGTCATTTTTCTATATATACTCTATTCACCCCCCTCTAGAGTTGCCAAACTGTTCTTCAACAATGGCCCTCACGATCGTTTATACTAGCTGTATTATGTGCATTAGAAGAGATCTGTGGCAAGATCTCACTACTTTATTTAATAATATGGACTGCCCGCAGATGCTTGCTGACGACTTTAATATTGTCACCTCGGCAGCAAAAAAATCAGGGCTAGGAATCATCAATGCGAATGCAGTGGCAGACTTTAACAAATTTATCTCTGAAACGGGGCTTATCGATGCTGGCTACCATGGGTCATTATACACTTGGTGCAATGGCCTCACTAACAATCCAAACACCTAGGAACGTCTCGACTGGGTCCTCTATGATACCAACTTCCTCCTCAACAAACCACCCACATCAGTTATGCACCTTCCTCGTATGCACTCCGATCACTCCCCCCTTCTCATCACCCCCTTTGACGCCCTATCTACTCCGACCCATTTTCGCTTTCAAAGGATGTGGTGCGACCACCCATCTTTCTTGAACTTGGTTACGGAAAGCTGGAACAAGGTGTGCCAGGGACTACCTCTCGTCATCCTGCAGGCTAAACTCCAGAGATTAAGATCGACCCTGAGGGACTGGAAATGGAATGTGTTTGGAGACCTTAGAAAATAAACGCGGTAGCTTTAAAAGGAGATTAAAGATTTGGAGGCCATCCTTCAAGAAGAAAGGAGTGACTCAGGTGGTGAGGGTCTCCTGAACGTAAAACATAGGCTAGATAAGGTCTTGGGCTTGGAAGAGAAACTCCTTCAGGACCAGGCCAGAATTAATTGGGTCAAGGATGGTGACCGAAACTCCTTATTTTTTCATGCTATTATTAAAGAGCGGGTGAGATCGAACAGAGTATGTCTGTACGATCAGGATGAGGCCATGGTGGAGGATCAGATCATTATGGATAGGGCTATTCTCTATTTCTCCAAGTTTTTTGAAGCTGTGCCGACCACAGACCCGGATAACTTCATCGACGACATCCCGAACCTTATCTCAGATGAGCATAATCTGGAGTTGACAGCGATCCCACAGGAAGACGAAGTTGAGAATGCGATCAAATCGCTTAATCCACAGGAAGCCCCAGGACCTGATGGTTTCACTGGAGTTTTCTATTCCAGGTGTTAGAATATCATTAAACATGACCTGATGGTTGTTAGAATATCTATTCCAGGTGTTAGGAATCCAACTCCCTAAAGGCATTACTGCGGCGAACCTGGTTCTTATCCCTAAGACTTCCAAACCCACGGACATCCAAGATTTCAGACCCATCAGCTTAAGCAATTTCTCCCATAAAATTATCTCAAAAATCATGGCGGACAGGCTCGCTGGCATCCTCCCATACATTATCTCTAGGGAGCAATCGAGGTTCGTCAGAGGCCGCAACATTCATGAGAATATTAGCCTGGCACACGAAGTTGTTGGGATGATTGACAACAACATCACAGGTGGCAATGTGGTGATTAAGCTGGATATGTCGAAAGCTTACGACAGGGTCAACTGGAGGTTCCTCATCCGAGTTTTACGCCAGTTCGGCTTCCGCCAGAAATGGATCGACCGTATATTCAGAAATATGTCTAATTGCTGGTACTCGATCTCCATCAACCGAAAAATGGGATGCTTCTTCCACTTGGCTAGAGGCCTAAGACAGGGGGATCCGATCTCTTCCATCTTATTTATCATAGCCCACGACGCCCTCAGTAGAAAAATTTCAAAACTATGTCTCCATAGCCACATTAAGTACTTCTCTGGCCGTAGAAATAGCCTTCCCATATCACACCTCTTCTATGCGGACGACAACCTCATATTCCTCAACGGGGGTAATAATAGTGTGGACAACCTTCTGAAGATGCTGTAGGACTACTTTGAGGCATCGGGACAGGTGATCAATATGGATAAATCTGCTTTGATTGTCTTCCAAAAGGATCATATCTCCCTTCGGGCTGAGGAGTGTTTGCCATTAAAATCTTTTGATTGCAATTTCAATTACAAACAGAATAGTGTTACAATGTAGGACTTAGATGTAGTCTAGGAGTATACTTTTGTTTCTCTGGGTCCCTGTGTCGATGGAGCGAGTGGTAATACGTTGACTCCGTTGACGATCTGACGACGGTTCTCGGTTCTCGGTTCTCTGAAGGTCTGAGTTGCTCTGGGTGCTGGAGCTTACGAAGAGAAAGAATACGTTGAGTGTCTGTATCTGTCTCTCTCCCTGTGTGTATGTAGGTCTCTGTTCGAAGGTGTGTGTGGAAGAAGGAAATGATCCCTCTATTTATAAGCAGTAGGTTGGGCTGCTCATGCGCGCATATGTAGGATGCGCCTGTACGTGGAAACGCCACGCAGTTGAAGCTGCAGGAGGCGTATGGACGATGCACCATCATTTGTGGGTTGAATCCTTATGCTGCTTTTATGGGCTGGCACGTAGCAGGGGAGAGGATCTTTCTGTTGCTGAGATCTTGGGTGATTAGCACCCCTTTATAGGCTGAATTGAGTCAAAGAACATGTGGCGCGTGTCCGTAGCTCAAAGATCTCGAATTTGGTGGAGGGTAATCTGATAGAATGCGCCTGGGATTGGGCACATGAGAAGACTTTGGCTCACAACCTTCAGGAGTTATGAACCAGTCTGGGCGCATGGCTTTTGAGGCGCATACGAGGCTTCAGTAGCGACCTGACTTCTGTCTTTAGGGATCAGAGGAAGGTCAGAGGCGCATGGCTCTTGAAGCGCATGCAGAGGTTTGGACGCATGGCTGCAGAGGCGTATGCGAATGGCTGGGCGGCCATGTGGCTTGTAACCGCCGGAAGAGATTAATGATGACGCTGACGTCAGCGGTACTTCATTTTCTGTAAAAGCTGTTACTGCTCTGTCATCGAGGCATGACTGCTGTCGTATCAGGACTTCAGCATTTAATATTCTTTGACGGGTGATGGGCTGTTGCGTGGGCGCATTGATCTGCATTCCACTGGGTGCATGGGTCCATATTGATTAGGACGCATGGATCTGTGCTTTATTGGGCGAATCCATACAGGGCGCTTGGTACCGACGGGCACGTCTGTACGATACACGGTATCTGACCGGCACATCCATTTGCATGATGCGTCTTTATTGGTCCGACTGTTGCGTTCCTCGAGTGCTTTAAATAGCCGTTTTGACTTGGCCGAATTCGAAGCGTCAGGTTGATCACCATAAATACAAATTCATTGCACAGAATTCGGAGAGCCCGCCACTTGGCGTATGGGTTTAATTTGCCCGGCCTATAAATAGCAGCAAGGAGAGAGTTTGCTTCTCGTTCTCTCACGTCTTTCTGAATGAACTTATTTGCTCGAGCATATTCTGTTGACAAGAAGCTCCCGAGGGTGAAGATGCGACGAATTGTCTTCATTCATGCACTTGAAGGTGACTGTTACATCCAAAAGTCAGAATCGAGGGCTTCTGAGACAGGCGGAAGGTGTCGGTTGCATCCAAAGATCGGGATGCTCGAGTCTTCGTTATTCTGGAAAAGCCGTATATCGGAATTGTGGTGCTCCCATCTTCCTTGGGCTTTGGAGAGCTCTTCCTCCTGCTAAAGTGGGATGTTGCCCACTCTGGTTGTGTGGAAAGCTGCTCCTTTAGCCGCAGATTGGAATTGCGGTGCTCTCCTCTTCCTTGGGCTTTGGAAAGCTCTTTCTCCAGCTAGAGTGGGGTTGATCGCCCATCCTAGTTCTGCTCAATAAATGCTTTATTCGTCAAAGCATTTGATCGGGTCGAAGTAGAGCGCATATGCTGAGACTTCATGATGTACATAACTGAGACGCTGAAATAGATACGCCTGACTGAGATGCTGAAATATATTTCCTGACTGAGACGCTGAAGTGATGCGCCTGACTGATGACGCGCCTAGCGGAAGGCGCATGGCAGTTTGCTGCGCCTGGCTGTAGTCTTAGGATTTTCTTTTTATAGAAATTCTCCTTTGTAAAGCCTTTTTTAGACATGTAATAGACTTTTATATGAAATAAAAAATCCTTTTGATGTCGATACTTTTGCTGTCTTGCTGTGCCAAGTACTTCGTTTGAGCTCTCTGGCGCATGTAACATTAGGCACATAGGAATTTTGGCCTGTAGATGCGCCTGAAATTCCATGATTCTACAAGAAGATTGCTGCAAGTACTGGTTTTACGATCACGCATCTCTCCATCCAATATTTGGGGGTGCCACTGTTCAAAGAAAGGGTAAAACCTGAATACTTCTTTGAGATGACTGCAAAATTTGAGAAAAAGATCTTGGGATGGACAGGGAGACTTCTTTCCTTTGGAGGCAAGATTACCCTCCTCAAGAGCGTGCTTACTGTCCTCCCTATCCACTCTCTGTCAGTGATTAAAGCCCCCAAAAAACTTCTCCTGAAATTAGAGAAACTGATGGCCGCCTTCCTCTGGAACTCTAAAGATCAACACCGGACCAGATGGATCTCTTAGAGCAATGTGTGTCGACCGATGGATGAAGGGGGTCTGGGCATAAGATCCCTCAACCAGGTGATGAATGCTCTCCACGCGAAAAGGTGCTAGGTGGTGAGTCGGTATGGGCCCAGTACATGGTTCGGAAGTATGGGGACCCTACCACTCCCAGCTATTCCCTCCCTTACTCCCCCTTCCTGCTATGGCGATCTATAATAAAGATATTTCACACTGTCTACTGCAACTACCAATGGGTTCTAGGCCGTGGCAATATCCCTATTTGGGGCCAAAACTAGTGTGGTACCCCTCTGCCCAAAACTTTCGAGTTCATCTATTCCCCCCTCCGTCCGTCAGGTGGTGGCCTACCCGATGGTCCATATATCTCTGGATGAGGAGGTCAACATTCGTAATTTTCTACCTGTGAAAGCTAATGCCGTGCTGGACGACATTACCCTTAACAATGAGAAGGACAAGATAGTCTGGGTTCTTGACCAACACGAAGAATTCTATACTAAATCTTACTGGGAGCATCATCGTAGGAGACACCCTGTCACGCCCCAATTCGGGGAATCGCTCGCTTTGCTTCGATTCACGTCGAATCGATCGTCCTCGCTAAGGCGTGATGCCGTACAAGTCTGGAGTTGCACTTGTACAAGGCTAGAACATGCACATTTATATCATTTCATCACATTTAAAAAAATAATCCACAGTTGCGAAAACATTGAGTAAGCGGAATAGGAAGAAAAATATTCATTTTATTAATGATTATAGTCAGAATACAACTTTTCTCGATAATATTTGAAATGCCTTTTCGGCTATATTGAATCATGAAAAGAAGTACAACTGATAGGCTGCCATGAAATAATTTTCCGTTCCATACATCATGCCCCTTTAGTACTTTGAAATATAAGCAGCTATCTTTGAAATCTTCGCAATACTTTGTGCGTCTTTAGGGAAAAACAACTTGAAAGGAAACAGCAGTTCAGAAAGCTTTAGTTGCGATGTGCGCCCGAGCTTTCTCCAGTACCTGTGGAGGAGGGGTCAGCACATTATAACAATGCACTGGTGAGCCCCGTTGGCACACTCAGCTAAACCAATATTTTGTTAATGACAAGCATTTTAAAGATATGAACTTATAAGGGACAGGCAACATTTAGAGTAAATCACAATTCAAATGACATGGTAGTTCATAAAACCATGTTTACTTTACCATTGGCCGAATCCAGCTTCCCTGCAATAGATACAGGATAATAATAATATACTTATCGCCCCTGCATAAGACATTGATTAGCATACATTCCCGCGATGTGACCACTGGTGTTGTTAAACCATATGGACTCTTTTCATTCATTCATTTGCATTTGGGACTTTAAGATAATGAGATGACAGCACAGTAGGGAGCTAGCCTATATGATGCCTCGCATTACTCATGTTCCCCAAAGCACTTCATTATTTTCTTCTAGGCCGAATCGGTACCGGTACCCCTGTACCGTTCGAGGAAATTATTGCTCAATCCTTGTATACAAGTTGTCCATGGTCAGGCGAATGTGTGTCCAACTCGATATACACAGTGTGCATAGAATATTTGAAGTAATAGGCAACATGATCATTCTTAGCATTTCATAACCATCATTCTAGGCATCAATTCAATCATTTCAATGTTCAGTTCAGTACAGTGTAATCAATTCATTTCAATGTTCTATCTCTAGCATCTTAGTGGTATTGACTTGTGGCATTAGCATCTTGATATCGATCAACGGATGTTGCAAGACAATTATTTAGTTGGCATGAAGGAATAGCGAGAGGGACAATACCACCACAGAGATCCACACTCACCAAGTTAGAGAATCATCGAGAGATAGAGGGACACTTGCACGCTTAGCCTTCCGTCACGCGTCAGTCTGTATTGGCACCAAAAGTTTGGTTAATAATCCGTCTCGTAGTGTTCTCTTCTCTCAAAATTCTCAAGAATGAATGCTATACAAATCGATAAAAACGGGCAAGAATCAAACCATCGAAAATCATTCAGAAAAGCATCCATCAAAATCAAGCAACAAAACCAGCAGCACAACATCCAGAGAAAACTCTTGGACGCATTTCAAGAGAAACCGATCCATTAATTGGAAAGGTTCTTATGCACTTGTCCGTGATCGATTCGATACCGACGATAAGTTTCCCCAATACTCGGTTTCGACCGAGTTAGCCAAGCCACAAGCCTTACATAGTGAACCGCTAGGAGCGGGACACTACATAATATACCACTAAGAAAAAGTTTCGTCCTCGAAACTTAAAGCAAAGGTCCTACCTCAAATTATCAAACAGCGGGGGGTACTTCACCCGCATCTCCTCTTCTAACTCCCACGTCGACTCTTCGACAGCATGGTTCCGCCACAGCACGTTGACTAAAGACACTGTCCGATTTCGCAAAACTTTTTCTTTCCTGTCCAAAATCTGGACAGGCTCTTCAGTGTAGGATAGGTCAGCGCTCAGCTGTAACTGATCGAAGTTCACTACATGGCTTGGATCATGCACGTACTTCCGCAGTTGGGATACATGGAAGACATCGTACACATCAGCCAAGGCCGGAGGTAGTGCAAGTCGATAAGCCACTGAGGCTACCTTCTCCAAAATCTCGAATGGTCCGACGAATCTCGGGCTCAGCTTTCCTTTCATCCCAAATCGTATCACACCTCGCATGGGTGTGACCTTCAAGAAGACATGATCTCCTGCTGTGAATTCCAAAGGTCGTCGATGTACGTCCGCATAACTCTTCTGTCGACTTTGAGCCACTCTAAGTCTTTCTCGAATTAAGCGAACTTTCTCGACGGCCTGTTCCACAAGTTCTGGTCCGAGCACTTGCCGTTTACCGACTTCATCCCAGC
Source organism: Iris pallida (assembly GCA_029216955.1). Classification (NCBI taxonomy): domain Eukaryota; kingdom Viridiplantae; phylum Streptophyta; class Magnoliopsida; order Asparagales; family Iridaceae; genus Iris; species Iris pallida. Next base: position 9,421,362 of record JANAVB010031219.1, read on the forward strand.
ATATCGGTGATCGACATTTTCGTCCATACAAGGCTTCGTACGGGGCCATTTGAATACTTGCCTGATAACTGTTATTATAGGCAAATTCTGCTAATGCGAGATGTGTGTCCCAATTTGTCTTCGAATCGAGCACGCACAATCTCAACATATTCTCAAGGATCTGATTTACTCTCTCTGTCTGACCATCAGTCTGCGGATGGTAAGCCGTACCGAAGTTCAACTTTGTACCCATTGCCAAGTGCAGACTTATCCAAAATCACAACAAGAATCTTCCGTCTTTATCCGATATTATAGAAGCTGGGACCCCATGTAATCGAACGATTTCATTTATGTAGATCTGAGCCAACCGTTCTACGTCCCACGTAACTTTTATTGGAATGAAATGTGCCGACTTGGTTAATCTATCCACGATAACCCAAATCGCATCATTTTCCTTCTGAGTTCTTGGCAAACCGACTATAAAATCCATACAAATATTATCCCACTTCCACAGTGGAATAGCCAAATTTTGTAGTTCTCCACCTGGCCGTTGGTGTTCGGCCTTCACACGCTGACAAGCCATGAATTGTGACACGAATAGAGCCACATCCTTCTTCATACCATGCCACCAAAATATTGTTCGCAGATCCTTATACATCTTCGTGCTTCCCGGATGCAAGGAATACTTCGCAAAATGAGCCTCGGTCAGTATTTCCTTCCTAATATTCTCATCCTTAGGGATGCACAATCTCCCCTTGACACGAATAGTGTCATCTTCAACGGTAAAGTTCGACGCCTTTCCTGCTAGAATCAACTCGCGTATCTTCTGCAGAAATGGGTCATCCTTCTGAGCAATCTTAATCCTTCCCTGGAGACTCGGCTCAAGCTGCAATTGAGCCAACTGTACATTCTGCGGACGGATCCTGAATTCGATGCCCATCTCTTCAAGATCCCGTAGTACCTCTTTTGCTATTACTAGTGATCCAACAAATTTCCGACTCAATGCATCAGCTACTACATTCCCTTTACCTGGCGTGTAAGAGATTGTCAAGTCATATTCTTTGATCAATTCTAACAAACGCCGCTGCCTTAAATTCAATTCCTTCTGTGTGAATATGTATTTCAGGCTTTTGTGATCCGTGAAGATCTCGCAGGACATACCATAGAGATAGTGTCGCCACAATTTCAACGCGAACACAATCGCCGCCAGTTCCAAATCATGTGTTGGGTAATTCTTCTCATGCTGTTTGAGTTGTCTCGAAGCATAAGATATTGTGTCACGCCCCAGTACCGAAATACGGAGACGGACTAGGCCAGCTACTCCATATGAGGTACATAACGTCATACGGCGATCGTGGCTGTCGAGAGACTAGGAGGTACATGCTACAATCAAGTCTCCTATGGTCCCACAGAGTTCTATGTCTCAATCAAACAAATCACATCAGCAATTAAATGAACATTAAAGATAAAGCAGTAAGGCGTCCCCGACGCTTCATCAAAATGATCATGAGAGACTAGCTTTATAATTTAGCTATCTCAGAGAGTCAGGAGTACAAAATTATACACAGCTGCAGTCTGTTTATTTATAATTCTGTACTGACACAAAATATCAAGTAATCCGGCTAACAGGTGCCGGTGGCTAAACGCCGCACAAAGTATAAGCAGGAGTGGTGGAGAAGAAACCCACTCGAGTCCCCGAACCGCCATGCTCCTAGTATGCACCATGGATGTCAGGGAGGAAGATCGTATCCTCTGGCTCTGCTACGAGATCTGGCCAAACAAAACCAGCGGGGTCAGCCCCGAATAGCAAGTACCGCCAAAGGGGCACAAGAGTTCAGATTAAAAACCCAGTTAATAGAATGATTGATAATAGTAATACTTATGCTACTATTATAGGGTAGCGCAACATTTTCGAACCCATATGGCACCCTTACAACCAAACAAGGACAAAAGGTGCCGCATGGAGTCGGGACGTATCGTACTCTATAACTTTCACATAAGTTAAAAGGTAGAAATAATAAAATCTTCTGATCGTGACTTCGGTCGATAGCCTATCGTAGCACAATAACCAACCCAACAATCAAACAAGAACATGGGTTGGATCATGTACCATGATAGACCATGTTCCTCCGTCATTCACAGAAGTAACACTTCACAACCAGAATAAGTCTTCCGTTCATAACTTTGGTCCACAGCCAGTCATAGTACGATAACCAACCCAACAATCAAACAAGAACATGGGTTGGATCACGGACCATGACAGTCCGCTTCCCTCAGTCATTTACGAAAGGTAATAGGATAAAAGCAAGTCGTTTTCGCGGCCAATCAAGTCTACGAGTTTCTAGTGGGACGAGGTTATCCTCGCGTCATGTTATTTCAAAAATCCTCAGATCGTATCTTTCCAGCAAGGCTAGCCAACCCAGGGGTTCGCATAGACAGATATCATTGAGCACAGGTCCCTCGTAAGGCCACCTTGCCAAAACATATAATATATAGCAGAAATTAATCGGATACAGTCGTTCGCTCGTTGCAGATGACACAGTATCCGTGGAGACCAGCCGACGCATCAAGACAATATCTCAAGGCGGCTGGTGTAACACGATCTCGGGATTCTGCCCTCCCCATGCATCTAGTATATTTAGTTGCCTAGTTTAACCCTAAGTGAAATCTTGGACACACATGCTGTGGCCTGCATGATTATCCTCCTAAAAGTCGTACACAAGTACGAGTACCCCAAGAGAGGATCCATGTCAATCCGTATGTCAACATGTTCTACCCTCCTTAGTGTAATACATCATTGCAAATATGCCACGTGGAGTTACGAGTCATTTGTCGAGCTTGAACAAGAATTGGGACATTCAGATACAAGTATCAGGTAGGAACACTTTGTTCACCGGGGTCACATTAGTGCTCATATCATGCTCAGGACAAAAGGCGTAAGGATATATAGCATACACAAACATTTACATATATATATACAATACAATATATACATATTAAAAATATAAGGTATAGGGGAGTCCAGGTCAGAGCGCGCTCAAGTCATGCTACGCTCAGGTCAGCCTACGCTCAGGTCAGCCTACGCTCAGGTCAGCGTACGTTCAGGTCAGCGTACGCTCAGGTCAGCGTATGCAGGACATACGCTTCCCAAAAGGCAGCGTATGTACTCCATACGACTCCTTGTCACCCAAGGCAGCGTATGAGGTCCATACGCTCCTCGCCAAGGCAGCGTATGAGGTTCATACGACTCCTTGTCACCCAAGGCAGCGTATGAGGTCCATACGCTCCTCGCCAAGGCAGCGTATGAGGTTCATACGACTCCTTGTCACCCAAGACAGCGTATGTAAGTCATACGCTTCCAAAAGGCAGCGTATGAGGACTGCGCTGCGCTAAAGAGCGCGCGCAGCTCAGTGGCACAAGCTAAAAAGCTCGCGCACTGCTCACTGTCTTCTCCAAAATAGCAAGAACTCCATGGTTTAACCCAAAGCTTCAAAAGTCCATAACTTGGTCAAAATAAGTCCAAATCCAACTTTTCGAAGGTCAAAATAGGGTAGAATAAAATTCTCTAAAACATGGAACCATCAAAACTTGAAAACAAAGAAGTTTGCTAGATCAAAACCAAGAAGATCCGAAAGTGGTTAAAACCTAGATCTACAAAAATTAAAGCTTCAAAATGGAAAACTTCAAGTTCTAAACTAGTATAGAATGAGGAGAAGAACATATTTTGGCAAATACTTTTGTAAGAAAACATCAACATCATTTATGGATCCATCTTTTGAGCAAGTTGGTACTTGCCTTGGTTGGTGGAGAAAAATAAATGAAAGGAAGTAAATGAGAGGAGAGAGAATGAGATGAGTTATTATATAGAATCTTGAACCCATGGGTTCATGATGAACGAAAGGGTTCATGATGAACCATTGGAGAACCAAGAATAGGTTACCCAAAGGAGCCAAAACTGTAGGCCCAAATACCAAAAATAAATTACGAAATAATATTTTGTCGAATATTTTTGGAAATGTATGAAGAAATACAACATAATAAATATCATATAAATACAAGGTAAATACAATTTATCGGTTTACGTATTAAAATACGTATTCCAGGATCGGGGAGTGACATCTCTACCCTTCTTAGAAAAATTTCGTCCTCGGAATTCCAGCCAAGACAGGATAGTGAAATCAGGACAAGCAAGGCATAATCATATACAAGTTAACTATCTTAGCAGTTATTATCATACATCATAAAGTGCAAAACAAGCAGGTGCAGATAAGCATGGAATCGTGTCAATAAGGCATAAAAAATATACCTCATAAGTCAAACAAATGCGGATACCGAGATCTGATCTCGTCCTCGCGCTCCCAAGTTGACTCTCCCGAAGAGTGATGGTTCCAAGAAACACAGACAAGGCTTATCGTCCGATTCTTGAGTACCTTCTCTCGTCGGTCCAAAATAGACATGGGTTGTTCCTCGTAAGTTAGGTTGGTACCAACGACTAACTCAGAATGATCGAGGACATGACTCGGATCTGGGACATACCCACGTAATTGGGACACATAAAACACATCATGTATGCCAGTTAACGAAGGCGGAAGGGCAAGTCGATAAGCCACATCGCCTACCCGAGCAAGAATCTTAAAAGGACCAACGTATCTTGGACTAAGCTTTCCTCGGGTTCCAAATCTGATGATACCCCGAGTAGGCAAAATCTGCAGAAACACTTGGTCGCCAACTCTAAACTCTAAAGGCCTACGATGCTGATCTGTCCAATGACGATGTCGGTCCTGTACAACTCGAAGGCGCTCTCTGACCAACTTAACTATCTCCACAGTCTGCGTGATCATCTCTGGCCCCAACAACTTTCGTTCTCCGACGTCGTCCCATGCCAAAGGAGACCTGCACTTTCTTCCGTACAATGCTTCGAACGGGGCCATCTGAATGCTAGCCTGATAGCTGTTATTATAGGAGAACTCCACTAGATAAAGGTAATCCTCCCAAGATCCGCCAAAATCCAAGGTACACGCCCGTAGCATATCTTCTAATGTCTGAATGGTTCTTTCTGATTGCCCGTCAGTTTGTGGATGATAAGCAGTACTGAATCTTAACTTGGTTCCCAAACTTTGGTGTAAGCTCCGCCAAAAATGGGAAGTAAACCGCGTATCCTGATCTGATACTATACTAACTGGAACACCGTGCTGCCTTACTATCTGCTTCATGTACATTTCTGCTAGCTGCTCAGTAGTCTGTCCAACTCGAAAGGGAAGGAAATGAGCGACCTTCGTGAGTCATGTTGGCCCATTCCATGGTCACACCCGATTTCGATAATCAACATACACTTTAGTCAATACACAAAATATAGAAAATGCTGCTAATCATTTCAGGATTCATGAAATCATATTCAACGGACGATGTACCACATCAATCAAAGCGTCAATATCATCAAATCTTCTGAAGACTCAGTTCTCTTTTTTATTCTGTATTTTATATTTTATTGAGTCTAGGAATTACTTTGTAAAATCAATTTTGGTAATACTGGCTTAGGGTTAAAACTGTCCTTATTTCAAAAGCCTACTTTTACCATTCGTATTTTCGTTTACAAATATTTCAAAAACATATTTCGAAAATAGTCTTTTCAAATGATTTTCCAAATAACCAAAAACATGTTTGAAAACTGTTTTTGCAAAAGAATTTCAAATATCTCCTGACAGAACTCCAAGCCGAGTTCGGCCCGAGTTCGGTCCGAACTCTGACCGAGTTCGGTCAAGTTTGTATTCAAACTTCTGTTGCCTCCAAATCAGCGAGCAACGTCTCTTTGCGAGATATTTGCACCCGAACTCTGCCCGAGTTCTGCCCGAGTTCGGTTGGTGAAAACACCTATAAATAGAGAAGAACTTTTCGTTTCAAATCATCAATTCATTCTTCATCTTCTCTTCTCTACTACTCAAGTGTTTTCAAAACGATCTAAGATTTTCAAATCTCACCTACACATCTCTTAGTCAAAAGCCAGTACTATCTGAGTTGATTTAGAGTCTTTTGGTTACTCAAGAGTTGTAAAGAGGTCGTTCAAGTTTCAACAACTTTTCTGTTGTGGAGCTGGTCGTGCGCTCATCACCAAACACGGTGTTGTGAAGCTGGTCGTGCGCTTGTCACCAAGCACGGTGTTGTAAGAGATTGCAAGCTCTCAGTTAAAGCTTGTGCCATAGTGGATTAACATCGAGCAAGAGTACTCGAGACTGGATTAGTCCTCTCAGAGGGATACCAGTATACATCGCTGTGTCACTGAGTTTGAATTCTCTATCTTTATTTACTGTCTCTTACATATCTGCCATTGTTTAATTTTTTAATTGGTGATTATATTCCGCTACACACACGCACTCTATTCACCCCCCTCTAGAGGTGCTCAACGATCCTACAATTGGTATCAGAGCGGGTTATATTCTTATATAACATACCCTAGAGAGTATATATATGGCAGCCGTGAAATCTATATTCAACGGTGAAGGGCAATCCACAAATAGACCTCCTCTATTTGATGGAACAAATAACACATACTGGAAAACACAAATGACTTTCTTTCTAAAATCTCTAGATTTTGATCTTTGGTCAATAGTCATTGATGGGTATAAGAAACCACCACCCACAGTGGTTGAAGGTATTCTTATGGAAAAGTCGCATGACAAGTACACCGATGCTGAAAAAGCAAAGGCTAGTCTTGATGCTCGAGCCATCAATGCACTATTCTGTGCAATTGAAAAAACCGAGTTCAACAGAGTTTCAACCTGCAAGACGTCTCACGAAATTTGGAAACTCCTTGAGGTAACCCATGAAGGGACTTCCCAAGTGAAAGAATCCAAAATTAGTAGACTGACTCAGGAATATAAATCTTTTAAGATGAAACCCGGTGAGTCAATTACATAGATGTTTACTCGTTTCCTTGATATAACTAATCCTTTGCAATCTCTTGGTAAGGATTACAGCAATCACGAGAAGATTAGAAAGGTGCTGCGGGCTCTAACAAAGAACTGGAATCCAAAAGCCACAGCAATTATTGAAGGAAACGACCTCACCACAATGTCGTTGGAAACTTTGATGGGCAAGCTCATGACCCATGAACTCGACTTGCAAGATTTTGAAGAAGCAACACCAAAGGAGAAAACAATTGTCTTCAAAGCTCAAGCAAGAAAACCTACATACAACGATTTCGATGAAGAATCATCAAGTGGTGATGAACAAGCCCTACTTGTGAAGAACTTCAGGAAGTACCTAAAGTTTACAAGCAGAAAGAAGAAAGATGTCCAAGAAAGCAATGAAGATGAAACCATATGCTTTGGATGTAAGAAGTCAGGGCACATGAAGAAGGACTGTCCAACCACCAAAAAGAGCAGTCTATATGACAGATCAAGATCAAGCAGAAAAGCTACAACTGGTCGAAAGTATGCCAACACAAGTATCTGGCATGAAAGTGATGCCAGTGATTCTGAAGAAGTGGATAGACCCTGCGGCAATGCAAATGTCTGTCTTATGGCATTTGATAAGGTATCTTCAAACCCTCTATATGATGAATTTACTTTCGATGAGTTAGAAAATACCTTTAGTGATTTACTTGAAGAACACAAAAATGTGCTTGACAAGTATAAGCAATCTCGAAAAGAGATTAAGGCATACACAACCGAGTTAGCTAGATTGTCCAATCTTATTCAAGATATTAAAGAGACATCTACTACCGGTAACATGGAAGAGATAGCCAAACTCAAGGTAGACTATCATGAGGCTATCCTCACTATTCAAAAGAAAGAAAGAGATTATGGTAAGATGCAAAAGTTGTATGACACAGAGAAGAAGATGCACTTAGTAACAGAACAGAGACTCTCAGTTATGACTGCTAAATATGAAGAGTCTATTGCGATTTCTAAAAAGTTAGAAATCAAGTTAGGCAAACAGAAAATGCCTGTGATACAGCCTAATTTTAGTCCTAATGTAAAGCATACACCTAAGAGGACTAAAAACAGGAAAGCACAGAAGAAACACGAGTATCATCATGCTTTCACTTATAGGTTCTCCAAGAAACCAAATAAGCATGTGAACACAGTTTCAACCACATCTGGTTCCAAACTGACTTGCACTTATTGTGGTACACACGGACACATATCACAGTATTGTTTAGCAAGAAAGCTTGTTGACAATCACACTTTAGTCTGGAGACCTAAAACTAATCAGTATGGACCCTTCAGAAAATGGGTACCAAAGGATTCATCTACTTGTTTTGTATGTGGACCCTCAGCCCTCTCATGCTAGAAGCAAATGGATCCTCGATAGCGGATGTTCGCGACACATGACTGGTGATGCATCCTTATTCGCTACGCTATCGATGAAGAAAGAAGGATACGTCTCCTTCGGAAATAACTTGAGAGGTGATATTATAGGTAATGGTACTATAGGTATTTCTCTTTATCCAATAATAAAGGATGTTTGTCTAGTAACTGAATTGAAACATAACCTATTGAGCATAAGTCATTTGGCAGATAATGGTTATGGTATCAATTTTGTGAAAGATAAATGTACCATATATGATATGCCATCTGGTGATCCCGTATATAAAGGGATTAGAGAAGACAACATTTATGTTTTCTTTTTGGAGAATACTAATAATGTAGGAAGGTGCCTAGTAGCCAATCAAGATGAAAGCTGGCTATGGCACATGAGACTAGGACATGCAAACATAGATACTATCTCACGTCTGAATACAAAGAAGTTGGTAAAAGGACTCCCTGAGATTCCATTCAAGAGAGATATGGTATGTGCTGACTGTGAAAAGAACAAAGCACATAGGTCTACGTTTAAATCCATCAACGCTGTAAGTACTTCGAGACCTTTGCAGTTGATTCATATAGATTTATTTGGTCCTAGTAGAGTCGCTAGTCTTGGCGGTAAACTCTATGCTTTTGTTATTGTTGATGATTACTCTCGATTTACTTGGGTTTACTTTTTATCAAACAAAAGTGATGCTATTTTTGAATTTCAGATATTTGGTAAAAAGGTACAAAACGAAAAAGGCTTCATGATTACTCGTATCCGAAGTGATCATGGTGGCGAATTCGAAAATTCTGATTTCAAAAAGTTTTGTGATGATAGTGGATATTACCACGAATTTTCTTGTCCTAGAACTCCCCAACAGAATGGTGTTGTGGAGCAAAAGAACCGAACTCTAAGCGAAATGGCTAGAGTCATGCTTAATCAGCATAATCTTCCTAAATATTTTTGGGCAAAAGCTGTTAGTACAGCCTGTCATATTTTAAATAGGGTATTAATTCGACCAATCTCGAAGAAAACACCATATGAGCTTTGGTTTAGAAGAATTCCAAACATTTCTTATTTTAAAGTTTTTGGTTGTCGCTGTTTCATCCTGAACACCAAGGATAACTTGGGAAAGTTCGACTCCAAAGCAGATGACGAGATATTTCTCGGATATGCTGCTAAGAGTAAGGGATATAGAATTTTCAATAAAAGATCTATGATTGTTGAAGAAAGTATTAATGTTACCTTTGATGAGTTGAATAGTCACAGATCTAGCGACAGTGATGATGAAGATGCACCTAAAAAGACTAAGAAAAGTTCTGAGAAAGATCCTACCCAAGAGGCAAGAACTGATAAAAGTTCCGAATATGCAGGAACCGAGAAGAGCCTTGTGAAAGGTATGGCCCAAAGATTTGAATCATTGAGATTCAAGCCAGATCATCCAGAAACTCTCATTATAGGTGATGTATCCAAAGGTGTAAGTACACGTTCATCTCTTAAAGATTCTGATATAGCAGCAAATGTCGCTTTTATTTCACAAATAGAACCTAAAAATGTTGATGAAGCTTTTTCTGATGAATTTTGGATTTCTGCCATGCAAGAGGAACTTAATCAATTTGAGAGAAACCAAGTTTGGGAACTCGTTCCTAAACCTATTGGTCAATCGATAATTGGTACCAAATGGGTGTTCCAAAATAAACTCAGTGAAGATGGACAAGTTATACGCAACAAAGCACGTCTAGTTGCACAAGGTTATAATCAAGAAGAAGGAATTGATTATGATGAGACCTATGCTCCTGTTGCTAGACTAGAAGCCATCCGCATGTTTTGCGCATTTACATGTTTTAATGATTTCAAACTTTTTCAAATGGACGTGAAAAGCGCATTTTTAAATAGATTTTTGAAAGAAGATGTTTTTGTGAAACAACCTCCTGGTTTTGAAGATTTTCAAAAACCTGATCATGTCTTCAAGCTTAAGAAAGCACTTTATGGACTCAAACAAGCACCTCGTGCTTGGTATGAACGCCTAAGCGCCTTCTTACTTGATAATGGATTTTCAAAAGGCAAGATTGATACTACTTTATTTATTAAATCCATGAATGATGACATTCTTCTAGTACAAATCTATGTAGATGATATTATATTTGGTTCTACTAATGAACAATTCTGTCAAGATTTTGCCAAGTATATGCAGAGTGAGTTTGAAATGAGTATGATGGGAGAGCTGAACTTCTTCCTAGGACTGCAAATCAAACAACACTCGAACGGAACATTCATCAACCAAGCCAAGTACACGAAGGACATACTGAAAAAGTATGACTTCGAGAATGTAAAGCCAATCGGGACTCCTATGGCAACATCTACAAAGCTTGATGCTGATGAAAGTGGCAAACCTGTCGATCAGCGTAAGTATCGAGGTATGATTGGTAGTTTATTATATTTAACTGCTAGTCGTCCTGATATTATGTTTAGCGTTTGCATATGTACACGTTATCAGGCAAACCCTAAGGAATCACATCTTAGTGCTGTTAAGCGTATCTTCCGATACCTTAAAGGAACTTCTACAGTTGGCTTATGGTATCCCAAAACCAAATTCTTTGACCTTATAGGTTACTCGGATACAGATTTTGCTGGATGCAAAGTGGACTGTAAAAGTACCAGTGGCACGTGTCATTTCTTGGAAAAGGCCTTAGTCTCTTGGTTTAGCAAGAAACAAAATTCAGTAGCATTATCAACAACTGAGGCTGAATATATCGCCGCAGGACGTTGTTGTGCTCAGATTTTGTGGATGAAGCAAACCTTAGAGGACTACAATCTGCACTATACAAATGTTCCTATTTATTGTGATAACACTAGTACAATTAATCTGACTAAGAATCATGTTTGTCATTCACGCACAAAACACATAGAAGTTAGACATCATTTTCTTCGTGATCATCAACAACACGGGGATATTTTCTTAGAATTTATTGATACTGTTCATCAACTAGCAGATATATTCACTAAACCATTGGCTGAAGACCGTTTTAACATCTTGAGGCGTGAGCTCGGCATTCTTGAATTCTCGGACTCATAATCCATATGGTAATTAAAACTGTATTTATGACTTGATAATTTATTATTTAATAAAAATTATTTTTGGGGACAAACTTACAAAGGGTATGTCTGTCACCACGGCTACGGTCGAAGCGAAGCGGTATTTAAGAGTTCCCCGGTGAACCTCCGTTAGCTGGGACAACCCCTATAGTTAACCTGAAAATAACAGCAGTTATTTAATAAACCAGTCAAACATTATTAATTACAACTTTTATTTACCTGACTGTTTTGACAGTCTCGGGAATGCAAGTGGCCGAACTCGGCCCGAACTCTGACCGAGTTCGGACCGAATTCGGACCGAGTTTGGTCGGCGCTGTGGTAACTTCCAGAACCGAACAGCCGGCCCTAGAGGCTTTATAATCCAACTTTCCTTCCACTTTTTCTTCACACCAAAACGTGGAAAGCCCTCCTCTTCTACTAGAAGCCTCTCCTCCTCCATATTAGCAAGGGTTTGACGAGTTCCAGTGGGCGGTCATCTTCCTTCTTCTTCCTTTTTTTTTGAAGGTATTTGCTATCCATCTCCTCATGGCCCCCAAGCGTCAAAGAGGAAACTCTTCCCAAGGTGCTTCCTCATCCTCTGACTATACCCCTGCTAGTCTCTTTAGTCTAGCTAGACCTAGAGATCCCGAAGAGTACGATTCTACTTTGTTTCCCGACAAAGACTTCTCGGATCTCTGGTTTGATTCTTTCTCTAGTCGTCGTATTTGCTCTGGAGCCTTCGTTAACTTTACTACTTTCTTTGAGTATGCTCCAATCTTTAACCAACTTGGATACCGCGATTTTTTCGAGGTCCAAGAGAGCATTTATGACAACGCCGTTCGCATGTTTTACTACAATCTGCAGGTAAAACCTAACGGTAATTTCTATTCTTGCATTGCTGGGCAAGAGTTAGAATTTAGCGCCACTGATATCAGCGAATACTTTCATATTCCTGATCTTGGTGATGCATTAGTTGACATCTACCACATTCAGTTCCCTGCCGATGTCACTTTGGCTTCCTTTAGGGAATTAATCTGTCACCCTAACCCTCCTCCCCGGAGAATCTTTTCTAAACATCTGAACCAAACATTTTATGAACTTCATCGTATGGTATTTTTTGCTCTTCTTCCGAAGAAAGGATCTACTGATGAAGTTACCTTTTTGGAACTTTCTGCTCTATATCACATCCACTTTGGCATTCCTTTCTCCGTTCCCAAAACTATGATGAACTTGATGCTTAACTGCAAAAATGCAGGCAAGAATCTAGTTTATCCGATGCACCTTGCTTCGATCTTTCGACGTTTCGAGATTGATCTTGAGACGTGTGCCATCACCTCTCCACCTGTTGAGCTGATTCGTTCTCGTCGATTTTTTGCACCTCCTGGAGCTGCTCCTGCTCCAGCTGCTGATGCTGAGGCCCCTGCAGCTGATGCTCCTCCTGCTCCGGCCCCTGCCCCAGGATTCGATCAGACTTTCTTCCAGCGCTTCGATGATTTTGTTGCGGTCTCTACGCAACGTCATCAGGACTCAGAGTTCAGGCACATTTCTCAGGCCCATGTGCTGAGAAATAGTATTGCTGACCTTCACTATAGCCTGGCTCAGGATCCAGTCCATCCGGTCACCATCCTTCCTCACCCGGCTTTCCCTGGTCCTCGATTTACTGATGAGGTTACTTTTCAGAATTTTGACCCGACCACAGCATACTTCCCTCATGATCCTCCAGGTGCGGACGACCCCACGATGTGACGTGGATTCAGCCATGGGATAGTGAATTTTGATTTGATTAGTTGATGCAGTTGATGTAGTAGTTTCATTTCATGTCTAAACTGTTTAGTTAGACATTATTAGTTGTATTTTTTTCTAGTGGTAACCTCTATGATATTTCAGTTTATTATGAGATAGTTCATTTTATTCCAGTTGTTTCCATATATGTCTATGCTGTGATTATTTTTTTTGCTTCACTTTGGCTTGTCTTTTCTATTGTTGGCTTCATGATTTACGGGGGAGCCTATTTATTTTACTACTTGACAAAGGGGGAGAAAAAGAGTATACCAAAGCGGAGATAATTCCAAATCCAAACAAATTTTTTTTTCCAGGTATTTTGATATTTTGTTCTATTTGATATAAATATATTTTGGTATAGACTCAAGTTTGTCAATTATCAAAATGGGGGAGATTGTTGGCCCATTCCATGGTCACACCCGATTTCGATAATCAACATACACTTTAGTCAATACACAAAATATAGAAAATGCTGCTAATCATTTCAGGATTTATGAAATCATATTCAACGGACGATGTACCACATCAATCAAAGCGTCAACATCATCAAATCTTCTGAAGACTCAGTTCTCTTTTTTATTCTGTATTTTATATTTTATTGAGTCTAGGAATTACTTTGTAAAATCAATTTTGGTAATACTGGCTTAGGGTTAAAACTGTCCTTATTTCAAAAGCCTACTTTTACCATTCGTATTTTTGTTTACAAATATTTCAAAAACATATTTCGAAAATAGTCTTTTCAAATGATTTTACAAATAACCAAAAACATGTTTGAAAACTGTTTTTGCAAAAGAATTTCAAATATCTCCTGACAGAACTCCAAGCCGAGTTCGGCCCGAGTTCGGTCCGAACTCTGACCGAGTTCGGTCAAGTTTGTATTCAAACTTCTGTTGCCTCCAAATCAGCGAGCAACGTCTCTTTGCGAGATATTTGCACCCGAACTCTGCCCGAGTTCTGCCCGAGTTCGGTTGGTAAAAACACCTATAAATAGAGAAGAACTTTTCGTTTCAAATCATCAATTCATTCTTCATCTTCTCTTCTCTACTACTCAAGTGTTTTCAAAACGATCTAAGATTTTTAAATCTCACCTACACATCTCTTAGCCAAAAGCCAGTACTATCTGAGTTGATTTAGAGTCTTTTGGTTACTCAAGAGTTGTAAAGAGGTCGTTCAAGTTTCAACAACTTTTCTGTTGTGGAGCTGGTCGTACGCTCGTCACCAAGCACGGTGTTATGAAGCTGGTCGTGCGCTTGTCACCAAGCACGGTGTTGTAAGAGATTGCAAGCTCTCAGTTAAAGCTTATGCCATAGTGGATTAACATCGAGCAAGAGTACTCGAGACTGGATTAGTCCTCTCAGAGGGATACCAGTATACATCGCTGTGTCACTGAGTTTGAATTCTCTATCTTTATTTACTGTCTCTTACATATCTGCCATTGTTTAATTTTTTAATTGGTAATTATATTCTGCTGCACACACGCACTCTATTCACCCCCCTCTAGAGGTGCTCAACGATCCTACAAGTCAATCTACTATTATCCAGACTGCATTCTTGCCAGCCGGGGATCTAGGTAAACCGGTCACAAAATCCATCGTGATGTGCTCCCATTTCCATTCTGGGATAGGAAGCGGCTGTAGCAACCCTGCTGGTCTCTGCTGCTCGGCTTTCACCTGCTGACATACCAGACACTTGGATACAAATCTCGCTATCTCTCTTTTCATGCCATTCCACCAAAAGTACTGCCTGATATCTCGGTACATCTTCGTTCCTCCCGGATGAATAGAGTAAATAGAACTATGAGCTTCGGACATAACTTCTTGCCGAAGGTCTCCACTCGGTACACAGAGTCTGTTTCCAAACCTGAGCGTACCATCTTCATGAATCACTAACTCCTTCCTACGGCCTGATTCACACTCCGACCGCAACTTCTGAATCTGTGGATCTCCTGCTTGTGATGTCCTTATCCTTTCTACTAAGGTTGACTGAATCTGCATACTGGTCATTCTTCCTATATCCCTTGGCAAAACTACTTCGATTCCCATACTCTGAAGGTCTTCTAAAATATGCTTCTGCGAGGTCAAGATAAAGGCACTGTCTCTCCTACTCAGTGCATCTGCAACTATATTCGCCTTGCCTGGATGATACTGAAGATCTAAATCAAAATCTTTCAGCAGTTCTAACCATCTTCTTTGCCTCATATTCAAATCTCGCTGCGTGAACACATATTTCAAACTCTTATGATCAGTATAGATCTCTACCCGATCCCCGTATAAGTAATGCCTCCACAACTTGAGTGAAAACACCACAGCTGCTAACTCCAAATCGTGAGTCGGGTAATTCTTCTCATGGTCTCGAAGCTGCCGAGATGCATATGCTATCACCTTTCCATGCTGCATCAATACACATCCAAGACCCTTCCCTGATGCGTCACAATATACTGTAAAGCCTCCCGCTCCTACTGGAAGCGTCAAGATCGGGGCTGAGATCAATCTCTTCTTCAATTGTTCATATGATGCCTGACAGCTAGCTGACCAAACAAACTTTATGTCCTTGTGCGTCAAACGCGTTAAGGGCGCAGAGATCCTGGCAAAGTCCGGCACGAACCTTCTGTAGTAACCAGTTAGTCCTAAGAAACTTCGCACTTCTGCAACCGTTCTCGGGACCGGCCAATGCTCTACGACCTCAATCTTCTTCGGATCCACTGACACTCCTGCCCCAGAAATTACATATCCCAGGAACGAAATGTGGTCTAACCAGAATTCACACTTGTCGAGCTTCGCATAAAGTTGATGCTTCCTCAATGTCTGCAAGACAGTCCTAAGATATTTCTCATGCTCCTCTTCACTGCTGGAATAGACAACGATATCATCTATGAACACCACCACAAATTTATCCAAATATGGCAGAAAGATGCGGTTCATTAAATCCATGAATACTACGGGGGCGTTGGTTAGGCCAAAGGGCATTACTAAAAACTCATAATGCCCATATCTAGATCTGAATGCTGTCTTCGGTATGTCTTGCTCCCGGACTCTTACTTGATAGTATTCCGACCGAAGATCGATCTTGGAAAAGACGCTGGCCTTGCTCAACTGGTCAAACAGGTCATCAATCCTTGGCAGCGGGTACTTATTCTTCACTGTTACTTCATTCAGCTTGCGGTAGTCGATGTACATCCTCGTCGACCCATCCTTCTTGGGAACTAGAATCACTGGCACGGCCCAGGGCGATTTACTGTCTTGGATGAATCCCTTAGACTTCAACTCTTCCTCATGTTGATACAACTTATCTTGTTCTGACGGCGACATTCTGTAAACTCTGTCTGCAATAGGCCTCGTTCCAGGGTTCAACTTAATGCTAAATTCTACCTCTCTGACTGGGGGTATCCCTGGAAGCTCATCAGGGAAGACGTCGAGAAAATCTTCGACCACTCTCGGAATCTGTCCTGGCTCTGACACTGCTGCTGAGATGACGCCTCCGGCCTGATTCTTCAAGGTTCGAGTAAAGATAAACTGTTCCATCCCAGGAACGCTGAATATGACCCTACCTCCTCTACAATCAATTGTCGCATGACTGTCTCTCAACCAGTCCATGCCAAGAACAACATCAAAATTCCCTATAGGGAATTCAATCAATGATGCGGGCAGTAAATGCCCACACACCTCTACCGGACATGAAAAGCGTACTCTGCTAACTTCTACGAGCCCATTGCCGATGAGTATATCCATCCTCTCCGGCAATGCCTCGAACACTAGTCCAATCCGTGTAGCATATTATGCAGAGATGAATGAATGAGTTGCGCCTGAATCAAATAATGCTACAGCGGAAAATGAGGTGACGAGAATTTTACCTGCCACCACGTCACTAGACGCTAGAGCCTCTCCCAAGGATAATGTGAGAGCCTGGCCCTGGCCCCGCGGAGCTCCTTGTTGCGGCCTTCCTCGACCATGTTGTTGCTGCCCCTGAGGGCCTCCGGCTTCTTGTGCTTGGCGAAACATCTGAGCCTGTGTTGGTAGACGCTGGGCTAGGGGCCTCACTGCTAATACTGGCCCTCCATTCGGGGTTGCCACCGGAGCTGGCAATGCTGGAAACTGCTGAGCTGGCCCTCCTGGCCTCTGCATCATAGGATAAGTAGAAATACGGTGGTCTGAACTACCACACCTCAAGCATAAGCCATTCGCTGACCGACACACCTCCTTCGTGTGCCCTGCCTTCCTACAGAATGTACAGCCCTGGGGTGCTCCCTGACGCTGCTGTTGGTTCCTCGGCTGCTGATGCCGAACTGGCGCTGTATTAGTTGACATGGCCGCCCTTCGCGGTGCTCCTGCATCATAAATACGTACACCGGGTGCTGGTGCCGATGTTCGCTAAGTTATTCCTCCTCTAACCTGGGAATGGGACCTCTTCTGACCTTCTGTCCTCGATGCCAACCTCTGCTGGGTAAGCTCATGCCTCCGAGCGGCCGTCAAAATTGCATCAAACGTCTGGTAGTCGTGTCCCTCCATAAGCTGTAATAGTTCCAAATGAAGTCCTTGCTGAAACCTCATAGCTTTCTCTGGCTCCGTTGCCACCATTGCTGGGGCAAAACGGCACAATCTGCAGAACTCTGTTGCGTACCCATCTACGGTCTTGCCTGCTTGCTTGAGACTAATAAACTTCTGCTGGAGCTCATATCGAGCTACTACGCCAAAATACTTGGCCTTGAATATTTTACTGAAGGTGGTCCAACGAACATGGCGTCTTATACCAACTTCTTCTGATGCCCACCAGTCGCGGGCAAGATCCTGAAGTACTAATTTGACCTGATCAACCTTCTCATCATCTGGAACCTTGGCTGTCACAAGAATGGCTTCAATGTCTTGAATCCATGCATCCGTAGTGATGGCATCCTCCGTGCCATCAAAATACCTCGGGTTCAAGCGACGGAACCTTCCTGATGCTCCCGAGTCAACCCTGGCACTCCTCTCAAGAGCTAACTGAATCCCTTGGTTCAGCAACACGTTCTGCTCCTGCTGCTGAGTCTGTTGCTGTTGGTGAGTGACAAGAATCCCCCAAATGATCTCCAGGAGTGCCACGGTATCTGGTACTGTCGTCGCTGCTGGTGCTGTAGGAGTTTCAATAACCTGCGGCTCCACTGCCTCTGGTTCCACTTCTGCTCGTGTCCGCCCTGGGGAAGGTTCTCTCCCCTGCTGGTGCCCAGTCGAGCCATGCTCTCGCTGCTCTTCCTCATGGGCCTCACCCGCTACTAAGAATGAAGCACCCCTATAGAGAAAGATATAAGATTATCAAGTTCGAACGAGGAAGATTTCGAGGATACAAGTCAGGTTAGAGATCAAGGCAAGGACAGAGAATTCGAAACAGAATTTCAAGGGGAACAAGTTTTGATTGAGACTCCTAATAATTCGCAATACCCCACAAGTCTGAAAAACAGACCTGCATGGGCCACCACTAAAACCTTGTCACGCCCCAGTACCGAAATACGGAGACGGACTAGGCCAGCTACTCCATATGAGATACGTAGCGTCATACGGCGATCGTGGCTGTCAAGAGACTAGGGGGTACATGCTACAATCAAGTCTCCTTTGGTCCTACAGAGTTCTATGTCTCAATCAATCAAATCACATCAGCAATTAAATGAACGTTAAAGATAAAGCAGTAAGGTATCCCCGACGCTTCATCAAAATGATCATGAGAGACTAGCTTTATAATTTAGCTATCTCAGAGAGTCAGGAGTACAAAATTATACACAGTTGCAGTCTGTTTATTTACAATTCTGTACTGACACAAAATATCAAGTAATCCGGCTAACAGGTGCCGGTGGCTAAATGCCGCACAAAGTATAAGCCGGAGTGGTGGAGAAGAAACCCACTCGAGTCCCCAAACCGCCATGCTCCTAGTATGCACCATGGATGTCAGGGAGAAAGATCGTGTCCTCTGGCTCTGCTACGAGATCTGGCCAAACAAAACCAGCGGGGTCAGCCCCGAATAGCAAGTACCGCCAAAGGGGCACAAGAGTTCAGATTAAAAACCCAGTTAATAGAATGATTGATAATAGTAATACTTATGCTACTATTATAGGGTAGCGCAACATCCTCGAACCCATATGGCACCCTTACAACCAAACAAGGACAAAAGGTGCCGCATGGAGTCGGGACGTGTCGTACTCTATAACTTTTACATAAGTTAAAAGGTAGAAACAATAAAATCTCCTGATCGTGACTTCGGTCGATAGCCTATCGTAGCACAATAACCAACCCAACAATCAAACAAGAACATGGGTTGGATCATGTACCATGATAGACCATATTCCTCCGTCATTCACAGAAGTAACACTTCACAACCAGAATAAGTCTTCCGTTCATAACTTCGGTCCACAGCCTGTCATAGTACGATAACCAACCCAACAATCAAACAAGAACATGGGTTGGATCACGAACCATGACAGTCCGTTTCCCTCAGTTATTCACGGAAGGTAATAGGATACAAGCAAGTCGTTTTCGCGGCCAATCAAGTCTACGAGTTTCTAGTGGGACGAGGTTATCCTCGCGTCATGTTATTTCAAAAATCCTCAAATCGTATCTTTCCAGCAAGGCTAGCCAACCCAGGGGTTCACGTAGACAGATATCATTGAGCACAGGTCCCTCGTAAGGCCACCTTGCCAAAACATATAATATATAGCAAGAATTAATCGGATACAGTCGTCCGCTCGTTGCAGATGACACAGTATCCGTGGAGACCAGCCGGCGCGTCAAGACAATATCTCAAGGCGGCTGGTGTAACACGATCTCGGAATTTTGCCCTCTCCATGCATCTAGTATATTTAGTTGCCTAGTTTAACCCTAAGTGAAATCTTGGACTCACATGCTGTGGCCTGCATGATTATCCTCCTAAAAGTCGTACACAAGTACGAGTACCCCAAGAGAGGATCCATGTCAATCAGTATGTCAACATGTTCTACCCTCCTTAGTGTAATACATCATTGCAAATATGCCACTTGGAGTTACGAGTCATTTGTCGAGCATGAACAAGAACTGGGACATTCAGGTACAAGTATCAGGTAGGAACACTTTGTTCACCGG
The DNA here is from genome assembly GCA_029216955.1 of Iris pallida. Classification (NCBI taxonomy): domain Eukaryota; kingdom Viridiplantae; phylum Streptophyta; class Magnoliopsida; order Asparagales; family Iridaceae; genus Iris; species Iris pallida. Next base: position 9,441,569 of record JANAVB010031219.1, read on the forward strand.
GGTCACATTAGTGCTCATATTATGCTCAGGACAAAAGGCGTAAGGATATATAGCATACACAAACATTTACATATATATATACAATACAATATATACATATTAAAAATATAAGGTATAGGGGAGTCCTGGTCAGAGCGCGCTCAAGTCAGGCTACGCTAAGGTCAGCCTACGCTCAGGTCAGCCTACGCTCAGGTCAGCGTACGCTCAGGTCAGCGTATGCAGGACATACGCTTCCCAAAAGGCAGCGTATGTACTCTATACGACTCCTTGTCACCCAAGACAGCGTATGAGGTCCATACGCTCCTCGCTAAGGCAGCGTATGAGGTTCATACGACTCCTTGTCACCCAAGGCAGCGTATGAGGTCCATACGCTCCTCGCCAAGGCAGCGTATGAGGTTCATACGACTCCTTGTCACCCAAGGCAGCGTATGCAAGTCATACGCTTCCAAAAGGCAGCATATGAGGACTGCGCTGCGCTAAAGAGCATGCGCGGCTCAGTGGCACAAGCTAAAAAGCTTGCGCACTGCTCACTGTCTTCTCCAAAACAGCAAGAACTCCATGGTTGAACCCAAAGCTTCAAAAGTCCATAACTTGGTCAAAATAAGTCCAAATCCAACTTTTCAAAGGTCAAAATTGGGTAGAATAAAATTCTCTAAAACATGGAACCATCAAAACTTGAAAACAAAGAAGTTTGCTAGATCAAAACCAAGAAGATCCGAAAGTAGTTAAAACCTAGATCTACAAAAATTAAAGCTTCAAAATGGAAAACTTCAAGTTCTAAACTAGTATAGAATGAGGAGAAGAACATATTTTGGCAAATAATTTTGTAAGAAAACATCAATATCATTTATGGATCCATCTCTTAAGCAAGTTGGTACTTGCCTTGGTTGGTGGAGGAAAATAAATGAGAGGAAGTAAATGAGAGGAGAGAGAATGAGATGAGTTATTATATAGAATTTTGAACCCATGGGTTCATGATGAACCAAAGGGTTCATGATGAACCATTGGTGAACCAAGAATAGGTTACCCAAAGGAGCCAAAACTGTAGGCCCAAATACCGAAAATAAATTACGAAATAATATTTTGTCGAATATTTTTGGAAAATGTATGAAGAAATACAGCATAATAAATATCGTATAAATACAAGGTAAATATAATTTATCGGTTTACATATTAAAATACGTATTCCAGGATCGGAGAGTGACATATTGTCTTCCCATGTTGCATAAGAATACATCCCAAACCAAGTCCCGATGCGTCACTGTAGATTTGAAATCCCTCAGAGCCTTCTGGAAGTGCTAAAATTGGAGCCGTGACGAGCCGCTGCTTGAGTTCTTGGAAACTACTCTCACAGTCGTCGGTCCACTTAAATACGACTCCCTTCTAGGTTAGGCGAGTCAAAGACGACGCGATTCTTGAGAAGTCTTTCACAAATCTACGGTAGTATCCGGCTAAACCAAGGAAACTCCGTATCTCACTAGCTGATGCAAGCTGCTTCCAGTCCACAACTACCTCAATCTTTTTTGGGTCAACGGCAACACCTTCTGCCGAAACAACATGTCCTAGGAACGACACGCTGTTCATCCAAAACTCGTACTTGTTTAGCTTTGTATAGAGCTGGTTGTCCCGCAGCGTCTGAAGTACTTCTCTCAAGTGCTCGACATAAGTCTCTCTGTCCTTTGAGTAGATCAAGATGTCATCGATGAACACAACAACAAACTTGTCTAAGAACGGTCGAAACACTCTATTCATTAAATCCATAAAGGCTACTGGAGCATTAGTCAAGCCGAATGGCATGACCAAAAACTCATAGTGTCCGTATCTCGTACGAAATGCTGACTTAGGAACATCTTCGTGTCTGATCTTCAACTGATGGTATCCTGAATGAAGATCGATTTTAGAAAACACGGTCGCCCCTTGTAGCTGGTCGAACAGATCATCTATCCTGGGCAAAGAATACTTGTTACGGATGGTTGCCTTGTTTAGTTCTCCGTAATCGATGCATAGCCGCATCGTTCCATCCTTCTTCTTTACAAACAGCACTGGAGCTCTCTATAGAGATACACTTGGGCGAATGTATCCCCGGTCTAGTAATTCTTGTAGCTGCACCTTTAGCTCCTTCAATTCTGCCGGAGCCATCTTGTACGGCGCTTTTGATATCGGACGAGTATCCGAAAATGTATCAATTGTGAATTCAATTTCTCTATCCGACGGCATCCCAGGTATCTCGTCCGAAAATACATCGGGAAACTCTACCACAATCTCGGTCTGATTTGAATCTACACCCTTCATTTGAGTGTCAAAAATAGAAGCAAGGAACCCTTCACACCCTGAGTACAACATGTGCCTTGCTGTAACTGTCGATATTAGCATAGGTCCTTGGAACGCCGAGCCGCACGAGTAAGAGAACTCTGTTTCTCCGGTTAGGCGAAACACAACTCTCTTATCCGTACAGTCAATTGTTGCATGACAGGCGCTGAGCCAGTCCATTTCCAAGATGATATCGTACTCTTTGATGTCGAGTATAATTGCATCCAGAGATAAAGTCTTGCCTCCAATTTTAATGTAGCCATCCCTACAAATCAAAGTTGCAGGCATATCTACTCCCGAAGGAGTGCTAACACACAAAGCTGTCTTTAGTTGAGTCATACAAAATTTATTTTCTGTTGCAAAATCAGAAGAGATAAAGCAATGAGTAGCGCCAGAATCAAAAAGTACACTTGCAGGTGTGCCTTTATATAGCAATGTACCTGTTATAACATTCTCCACGGTCTGGGCCTCTGCCTGAGTCAAGGCATAAACCCTTGCTTGCCCACCTTATTGATTCGGTGCATTCCCAGCTGGAGCCGATAAGGCTGGTGGCACTTCGCCACGATGCTGGTTGTTATATTGGCCCCGATTGTGATTGTTGTTATGCCCACGATACTGATTATTGTTATGCCCACGAGGAGGATACTGATTCCCTCCTCAATTTCTGCAGTCAGCTTCCTTATGGCCCTGTTCGCCACATTTGAAATACTTAACCCGACAATCTTCAGATCGATGTCCCCAACGGTTGCATGATTTACAACGTTCTGTATGTTGAGGCCCCCTATTGTCTCCAGTATTGTGACGCCTATGTGCGTCGTTCCTGCTAGCAGACCAAGGTCGTTTCTGATTATTGAGTCCTTGGTTGCTCTTCATTGTCTCACGACTAGCCGGCTTATAAAATCTCTCCATCTCGAGAGCTGTCTCGTACGCCTCCCGGTAAGACGTACATTTTCGAGTTAGCACATCCTGCTCTAGGCCCTCATTCAAGCCTTGTACAAATCTTCTTCGCTTGGCATCGTCATTCGGTACCATGTACCCAGCGAATGCGACTCTCTTCAAAAACTCTGTCTCGTAGTCCTCCACCGACATACTGCCCTGTCGAAGTGCAATAAACTCATTCTTTTTTTGTTGTCGGACAGCAGGTGGAATGAATTGGGTAATGAAAGCCTGCTTGAAGGCCTCCCAAGACATCTTCATGTCCTGACTATTTTTGCAAAGTGCCTGTCTCTGAGAAATCCACCATTCCTGAGCCTTGAGACAAAGTAGTTCAGCGGTACACTCCACTCTCTTACTGCCCTGCTTATCCAACATTCAAAAATAGCCCTCCAGTGTGTTCACGAAGCCCATCACCTCATCTGGCTTCTCTCTCCCGTTAAACTCATGCGGGTCGCAACTTTTAAATTTAGAGGACTTGAAGCTCGTCCTCTTCCGTGTTGGCGTCTCAAGTTTCTCTGCCGGCACTTGTCACTCCCCGTTCCCAGAATACGTATTTAAATGCATGTACTGCTTAAATGTATTTATTTAATATTTATCATGTATTGTTCTGTATTTTAATTTCTTTAATTTCACGTAAATTAATTTTCTGCAATTTTATTTCCTGCTTTTATACTCTGCTTTAGCTATACCTTGGGTTCGGCTTGGATTGGATTAGTATGTTGGTTCAATATGAACCGAAACAAACCCCTATCTACCACCACCCCTTCCATTTAAAGCCTCCAAACTCTTTCTCTCTCTTCATTACTCTCCTTCACCATTACTCTTCTTCTTCTTCCTCATAACTCTCTCCACCTACCAAACCCATAGGCAAGTACATCTTGCTTCTTCATGAGGACCCATTTTTATGGTTCCATTCTCTTTCCTTCGTGATCCTAAGAGAGTTTAGAACTTGACATTTTGTATTTTGAAGTCTTATTTTTTGTAGATCTAGAAATTAGATATTTTTAGATTGTGGTGGTTTTGATCTATCAAACTTCTTTGTTTTCAAGTTTTGAAGGTTCCATGTTGTAGAGAATTTTATTCTACCTAATTTTGACCTTTGAAAAGTTGGATTTGGACTTATTTTGACCAAGTTATGGACTTTTGAAGCTTTGGGTTCAAACCATGGAGTTCTTGCTGATTTTGGAGAAGACAGTGAGCAGTGTGCACGAGCTTTTTAGCTTACACCACTAAGCTGCACGCACTCTTTAGCGCAGCGCAGTCTGCCTCATATGCTGCCTTTTGGCGGCATATGTCTTGCATATGCTGCCTTGATGAGGAGTCATATGGAGTACATACGCTGCCTTGAAGAGGAGTCGTATGAAGTCCATACGCTTCCTCTTGGAGACGTATGTCTTGCATACGCTGACTTGAGCGTAGCCTGACTTGAGCGTAGCCTGACTTGAGCGTAGCTTGACTTGAGCATAGCCTGACTTGAGCGTAGCCTGACTTGAGCGTAGCCTGACTTGAGCGTAGCCTGACTGGAGCGCAGCCTGACTTGAGCGCAGTCTGACTCAGGCGCAACCTGATGTTTAGGCACAACTGGACCTGACCCTACTTACCATGGATCTTCTATAGCCCTGTATATTGATATTTTATTAGATATTTAACGTCTATTTTATATCCTTACGCCTTTTGGCATAAACTTGATATAATCATGATATGTTAATATTTCTGTTAAATATAGATTATTATGTGGGATGTACCATGTGTCGTGAATTGAGTTATAGATACCCCGATTGACTGGAATTAAACCCTGAGAGTTGTAGACTCGACCCCACTGAATACTAGTTGACTTTCATGCCTTGTCACTATTGATAATGATTGTGACCGACTAATAATTGATCATACGTTCCTAGTTGGAACTAAGAGACTGGCTAGTCGTCTTATTGAATTGAATGAATGAGACACATTCATATTAATTATGAACTATTAAAATCGACTGGCTAATCCCGAATATTGGCATACAGGCACATGCAGGCTTCAATACATTTATTATTTAGTTATCTTACCAAAGAAGCATATGTACTTTATGGTCAAGGCATGATTACTCTGTGGTTAGTTTTGATTGTTGCATTACGCTATGTAAGACCTACAACCTGACCGCACTGGTATCATTGTAGAGTTGTACATATCGTACCCCGTACGAAAGTACTCATTCTGAATGACCATGATCCACGGCATGGTACTTCACTCAACGTAGAGACTATTAAGTTAAATAAAATAATGTTTGTATGGAGATAATAGATTCCCGAGTTCTTACATGGCAGCCCTCTTGGGGACTATTAAGTGCCCGACAGGCCGGCTGGTTCCCACAGATACTGCAAATCTGCCACACGGGCAGGAAGCGGTATCTGCTTATATTATATTAATTATTGTATATTAATGACGGGCGTCCCGCTGGGACTCTTCTAATTCATAATTGGCGCAATTGATTGGCTGGATAGACTAGCCTTGTTTGCTCATAGTCAGAACTGAGGAATCCTCATTGCATAAAACCAAGGTAACTTGGAACTTACAGTAGCAAGCCGTAGTAGTTGAATGGCCGTTTAAATTGATTTGTTTGTGTACTGTACCTACTCTGTTACTTAACTGAGATGATCAGAATGTCAGGACATGACGGGCCAACTTCTGTCCTTGTTTGGTTGGGAGGTTGGTTCGAAGTGTCGTAATGTTGTGTGAGTCCTAGTAGATAGCAGAGATCTATTATCATATTCTCTTATTACTGGCTTCATTCCTCATATCATGCTCCCTTGCGGTACTTGCTATTAGAGGTCTAACCTCTCTGGTTTTGCATGGCCAGATTTAGAGCCGGTCCCTGAGGATCCAGCTTACTTCTACCTCCAAGATGGTCAACACTAGAGGGATGATCGCAGGAGGACTCGAGTGGGTTTCTTACTTCCCTGTCCATTTTGTTATCTATTTTATACTTTGTCGTTTGGCACCGACATGTTAGTCGGATTGTCTTGTACCTACTTTTGTATAATTGTAACTAAGTCAGACTGCAGCTGCTAACAATTGTGTATACTTACTATATCATCTGGCTGTATTTTGTAAAGCCAGATATCAAGAACATTTTGACTGAGTGTTTGGGTCGCCTTACTGCTTTATCTCACATGTTCTCTATTCTTGTTTCTTGTTTGAATGATTGAGACAATAGAAGTAAAGTGACCATAGGGAGAATTTCATGTAGTATGCACCCCCCTCGTCTTGTAGACAGCATTGATCGTATTATACGGTATTCATCTACCCGTAATACGTAGCTGGCTGAGTCATTCTCCCGCTCTCCAGTATTCTGGTTCTGGGGCGTGACAAGGTTTTAGTGGTGGCCCATGCTGGTCTGATTTCAGACTTGTGGGATGTTTAATAGGATGTTTCAATCACACATGTTTCCCCTTGATCTCATGATTCGTTACTCTCAACTCTAGCTTGACATTCCAGTATCCTTTGACTTCATTGATCCTTCCTGTCCGGTCGTTTGATTTTTCTCTTGTCCCTTTTCTTAGGGGCACCTCGTCCGCACATGTCAGAGTTGGACAGCAACAACATAGACAGCAACATGGACAACCTGACCATGTTGGTCAGCAATAAGGGCCGGTACTAACTCAAGAGACTACCCAGGAAGAAGTAATAGTGGAAGCAGCAGCTGGACCGCAGTATCCGGATATTCTACCACCACCAACAGTTCCACCTACCCCTGTGGAAATGGACACACCGGCTCTTCTGAAAATCATGAGAGGGATGATGGCTACTCAACAACATCCGATGTTAGCCCAACAGCGCATGCACGCTCAGTTACAAGAGCAGAATGTACTACTCAACCAAGGATTGCAGACGGTATTAGAAAGAGAGGCAAGGCCAGATTCTGGAGCATCAACCAGATTTTGCAAGTACAACCCCCGCCGTTTCGAGGGCACAGAGGATGCTATTTCAGCAGATGCATGGCTTAAGGATATTAGGGCTATCCTGACAGCAACTAAGGTGCCGACAGAAGAACGTATGGATCAAGTGAAGTTGTTACTTCAGGATCTCGCACGTGATTGGTGGGAATCAGAGGAAGTAGGTATCAGACGTCCTATTGCTTGGGACGATTTCACAGCAAGATTCAAGACGAAGTACTATAGAGTTGTGGCGCAGTTTGAGCTACAACAGAAGTTTATCAACCTCAAACAGGCCAGCAAGATAGTAGATGTTTATGTAGCGGAGTTCTGCAGATTGAGTAGGTTTGCCCCAGAGATGGTAGCAACGGAACGCCAGAGGGCGATGAGGTTCCAGCAAGGGTTTCATCTTGAGCTCTTGTAATTGATAGAGGGGCATAATTATCAGACTTTTGATGAGATATTGATGGCAACCCGAAGGCATGAGATCACCATTCAGAGGATCACAGTAAGGACTGGAGGTCAGAAGAGATCTCACAGTCAGATTGAAGGAGGAGGGGGAGCAGCGCCCCGAACAATAGCACCATCCCTTGGCATTCGCATTCACGATGTGGCAATGCGAGGGCCAGCACCACCACCCAGGCAGCAGCTGCAACAGAAGAAGAACCAGCAACCCCCAGCGGGCTGTACTTATTATGGGAAGATGGGGCACACTAGAGATGTGTGTCGGGCATTAAACGAACTGTGTTTGATATGTGGAAATCCAGATCATCGGGTTACCACATGTCCCATAAATTCGAGGTCAGGAGGACCAGTGCAGCAGTTTCCTGCTCTGCCAGCACCAGGGGCAGGACAGTATCGAGGACCAGCAGTGGCAGTGAGACCATTGGCCCAACGTCCGTTAATGTCGCAGGCTCAGATGTTTCGGCAGCAGGGACCGTCGATACAGCAACACGATCATAGACCACCCCAGCATCATCAAGGCAGGGGCCAGCAGCAGCAGGCTAGGCCACATCATGGGAACCAGCAAGGAGGTCGAGGGCAGGCATTCACACTGTCCTTAGAGGAGGCATTAGCATCGGGAGATGTTATGGCAGGTAACATTTTCGTCGCCTCATATCCCGCAGTAGCATTGTTTGATTCGGGAGCATCATACTCATTTATATCTGCACAATTTGTGACACGGCTAGGAATGGAGTTCGAGGCATTGCCAGGGAGGTTGAATATACTTACTGGCAATGGGCTCGTAGGAGTTAGTAGAGTTATTCTAGCGTGTAGTGTTATAGTTTGCGGGCATTTCTTACCCGCCCAGTTGATAGAATTTCTTGTTAGAAATTTCGACGTTATCTTAGGCATGGACTGGCTGAAAGACAGTCATGCGACAATAGATTGTCGTAGTGGGAGTGTATCTTTTGATATTCCAGGCATGAAGAAATTCACCTTAGTCAGATCAGAGGCAACTCAGTAAGAGCAGGGAGTAGTAACGGCAATGGAAGAAGTTCAAGTTCCGAAGGTAGTTGAAGAATTTTTAGATGTATTTTCCGAAGAACTTCCAGGTCTACCACCGGTTAGAGATATTGAGTTCAACATAGAATTGGCACCTGGAACTAAACCAACATCAGATCGGGTTTACATAATGGCAGATTCGGAGCAGGCAAAGGTGTATCAGCACATAGAGGAACTGAAGAAGAAGAAGTTTATCCAAGCTAGCATATCACCATGGGCAGCACCAGTGGTACTTGTGGGGAAGAAGGATGGATCATCCAGATTATGCATCGATTACAGGAAGCTTAACGCGGCAACAGTAAAGAACAAGTACCCACTACCAAGGATCGACGACTTGTTTGATCAGTTGAGCAGGGCTAAAGTTTTCTCCAAGATAGATCTTCGTTCAGGGTACCATCAGGTGAGGGTTCGAAAGGAAGACATTCCCAAGACAGCATTCAGGTCAAAGTATGGACATTATGAATTCTTAGTAATGCCGTTTGGTTTGACCAATGCTCCAGCTATATTCATAGATTTGATGAACCGCATCTTTATACCATATTTAGATCAGTTTGTCATGGTATTTCTCGACGACATTCTCGTATACTCTGCCAGTAAAGAGGAGCATGAAGACCACCTCAGGAAAGTGTTACAGGTTCTGAGAGAGAACCAGTTGTATGCCAAGCTCAGCAAGTGTGTGTTCTGGACGGACCACATTTCATTTCTGGGTCACATCATATCAGGAGCTGGAGTAGCAGTAGATTCCAAGAAGGTAGAAACAGTAGAGAGTTGGCTAGTACCCAAGACCGTAGCTGATGTACGGAGTTTTTTAGGATTGGCAGGATATTACAGAAGGTTTGTATGAGATTTTGCAAAACTTTCAGCACCCATGACCCGCTTGACACGAAAGGATGTACCATTCGTCTGGTCGGCAAAATGCCTGGCATCATTTGAGAATCTGAAACATAAGTTGATATCAGCACCCATCCTTATATTGCCAGTTGGGCCCGAAGGTTTTACTGTATATTGTGATGCGTCAGGTAAAGGACTTGGATGTGTCCTTATGCAACATGGAAAGGTGATAGCGTATGCATCTAGGCAACTTCGAGATCACGAGAAGAATTATCCAACTCATGATTTAGAGTTGGCGGCAGTAGTATTTGCTTTAAAGCTATGGAGGCATTACTTATATGGTGATCGAGTGGACATGTACACAGACCACAAAAGTCTGAAGTACATCTTTACTCAGAAGGAGCTGAACATGAGGCAGAGAAGATGGTTAGAGCTGATCAAGGATTATGACGTGGAGCTTCAGTATCATCCAGGCAAGGCTAATGTAGTAGCAGAAGCTCTCAGCAGAAGAGGCGGTGCATTTATGTTGACAACACAGAAGCACATCTTAGAAGACCTTCAGGAGATGGGTATCGAAGTTATACTTCCTAGTGATGTAGGAGTTCTAACGAGTCTACAAGTTCAATCTGACTTGGTAGATAGGATCAAGGCAGCTCAGGCACAGGATCCAAGGATTCAGAAGCTTAGGGCAGAATGTGAGTCAGGACTCAGGAAGGAGATGAGAATCCATGAAGATGGTACGCTTAGGTTTGGATCACGTCTATGTGTACCTAGTGGAGATATCAGACAGGAAGTAATGACAGAAGCTCACAGTTCTCAGTATTCTATACATCCTGGAGGGACCAAGATGTACCAAGATATCAAGCAGCACTTCTGGTGGAACGGGATGAAGAGGAAGATAGCTAGGTTTGTTTCCCGTTACTTGATATGTCAGCAAGTAAAGGCAGAACCGCAGAGGCCATCTGGATTATTACAACCGCTTCCTATCCCGGAATGGAAGTGGGAACACATCACAATGGACTTTGTGACCGGTTTACCGAGATCACCAAGTGGTAAAGATGCTATTTGGGTGATAGTAGATCGGCTTACAAAGGTAGCACACTTTCTTCCTTTCAGAGTAGGACAATCTACAGAAAAGTTGGCGGAGTTGTATATGCAGCAGATAGTCAGGCAGCATGGAGTTCCTGTCAGTATTGTGTCAAACAGAGATACCCGTTTCATGTCACATTTCTGGAAGAGCTTACATCGTAGTTTGGGCACCAAGTTAAAATTTAGTACGGCCTACCATCCACAGACGGACGGGCAATCAGAAAGGACAATTCAGACTTTAAAAGATATGTTGCGAGCTTGCACCCTAGATTTTGGAGGATCTTGGGAGAGCCACCTGCACTTAGTTGAGTTTTCATACAACAACAGTTATCAAGCCAGTATCCAGATGACACCATTTGAGGCACTATATGGTAATAAGTGTAGGTCGCCACTAGCATGGGATGATATCGGGGAGGGGAAGATGTTAGGCCCGGAAATGATTGTTCAGACAGTTGAAGTGATTAAGGGAATTAGAGAGCGAGTTCGAGTTGCACAGGATCGGCATCGTCATTGGGCGGACCAGCATCGTAGGCCGCTAGAGTTTTCTGTTGGGGACCACGTGTTCTTGCGGATCTCACCTACCCGTGGGGTCATTAGATTTGGCGTTCGCGGGAAGTTGAGTCCGAGATACGTAGGACCATTCGTTATCCTTGATAGGGTAGGCGATGTTGCTTATCGTTTATCCCTTCCGCCTTCGTTACGAGAGGTGCATGACGTGTTTCATGTATCTCAGTTGCGAAGGTATATATCGGACCCAAGCCATATCTTTGATCATTCTGAGCTGGTTGTTGGTACCAACCTGTCTTACGAGGAGCAGCCTGTGTCCATCTTGGACCGAAGAGAGAAGATACTCAAGAACCGAACAATTAGTCTTGTCCGGGTTGCTTGGGGTCATCACTCATTAGGAGAGTCAACGTGGGAACGTGAGGATGATATCCGATCACGGTATCTACATCTGTTTGACTCACAAGGTATATTTCTTCCCGTGTACCTTGATTGTCTTAACTCCGCATGCTATTCGCCCTATGAGTAGAAATTACTTGATATCGTAGATTGTTAAATATAGATATGTTACTTGCTATGGACATTGTAAAATGATTGCTTGCTTAAATTGCTTGTACTAGTTTGGCCTTGATATTCCTATCCTGCTTGGATTTGAAATTTCGAGGACGAAATTTTTCTAAGGAGGGTAGAGATGTCACTCCCCGTTCCCAGAATACGTATTTAAATGCATGTACTGCTTAAATATATTTATTTAATATTTATCATGTATTGTTCTGTATTTTAATTCCTCTAATTTTACACAAATTAATTTTCTGTAATTTTATTTCTGCATTTTATTTCCTGCTTTTATACTCTGCTTTAGCTATACCTTGGGTTCGGCTTGGATTGGATTAGTATGTTGGTTCAACATGAACCGAAACAAACCCCCACCTACCACCACCCCTTCCATTTAAAGCCCCCAAACTCTTTCTCTCTCTTCATTACTCTCCTTCACCATTACTCTTCTTCTTCTTCCTCATAACTCTCTCCACCTACCAAACCCATAGGCAAGTACATCTTGCTTCTTCATGAGGACCCATTTTTATGGTTCCATTCTCTTTCCCTCGTGATCCTAAGAGAGTTTAGAACTTGGCATTTTGTATTTTGAAGTCTTATTTTTTGTAGATCTAGAAATTAGTTATTTTCGGATTGTGGTGGTTTTGATCTATCAAACTTCTTTGTTTTCAAGTTTTGATGGTTCCATGTTGTAGAGAATTTTATTCTACCCAATTTTGACCTTTGAAAAGTTGGATTTGGACTTATTTTGACCAAGTTATGGACTTTTGAAGCTTTGGGTTCAAACCATGGAGTTCTTGCTGATTTTGGAGAAGACAGTGAGCAGTGTGCGCGAGCTTTTTAGCTTACGCCACTGAGCTGCGTGCACTCTTTAGCGCAGCGCAGTCTGCCTCATATGCTGCTTTTTGGCGGCGTATGTCTTGCATACGCTGCCTTGATGAGGAGTCGTATGGAGTACATACACTGCCTTGAAGAGGAGTCGTATGGAGTCCATACGCTGCCTCTTGGAGATGTATGTCTTGCATACGCTGACTTGAGCGTAGCCTGACTTGAGCGTAGCCTGACTTGAGCGTAGCTTGACTTGAGCGTAGCCTGACTTGAGCGTAGCCTGGTTTGAGCGTAGCCTGACTTGAGCGTAGCCTGACTGGAGCGTAGCCTGACTTGAGCGCAGCCTGACTTGAACGCAGTCTGACTCAGGCGCAACCTGATGTTTAGGCGCAACTGGACCTGACCCTACTTACCCTGGATCTTCTATAGCCCTGTATATTGATATTTTATTAGATATTTAACGTCTATTTTATATCCTTACGCCTTTTGGCATAAACTTGATATAATCATGATATGTTAATATTTCTGTTAAATATAGATTGTTACGTGGGATGTGTCATGTGTCATGAATTGAGTTATAGATACCCCGATTGACTGGAATTAAACCCTGAGAGTTGTAGACTCGACCCCACTGAATACTAGTTGACTTTCATGCCTTGTCAGCATTAATAATGATTGTGACCTTGACTAATAATTGATCATGCGTTCCTAGTTGGAACTAAGAGACTGGCTAGTCGTCTTATTGAATTGAATGAATGAGACACATTCATATTAATTATGAACTATTGAAATCGACTGGCTAATCCCGAATATTGGCATACAGGCACATGCAGGCTTCAATGCATTTATTATTTAGTTATCTTACCAAAGAAGCATGTGTACTTTATGGTCAAGGCATGATTACTCTGTGGTTAGTTTTGATTGTTGCATTACGCTATGTAAGACCTACAACCTGACCGCACTGGTATCATTGTAGAGTTGTGCATATCGTACCCCGTACGAAAGTACTCATTCTGAATGACCATGATCCACGGCATGGTACTTCACTCAACGTATAGACTATTAAGTTAAATAAAATAATGATTGCATGGAGAGAATGGATTCCCGAGTTCTTATATGATAGCCCTCTTGGGGACTATTAAGTGTCCGACAGGCCGGCTGGTTCCCACAGATACTACAAATCTGCTACACGGGCAGGAAACGGTATCTGCTTATATTATATTAATTATTGTATATTGATGACGAGCGTCCCGCTGGGACTCGTCTAATTCATGATTGGCGTAATTGATTGACTGGATAGACTAGCCTTGCTTGCTCATAGTCAGAACTGAAAAATCCTCATTGCATAAAACCAAGGTAACTTGGGACTTACAGTAGCAAGCCGTAGTAGTTGAATGGCCGTTTAAATTGATTTGTTTGTGTACTGTACCTACTCTGTTACTTAACTGAGATGATCAGAATGTCAGGACATGACGGGCCAACTTCTGTCCTTGTTTGGTTGGGAGGTTGGTTCGAAGTGTCGTGATGTTGTGTGAGTCCTAGTAGATAACAGAGATCTATTATCATATTCTCTTATTACTGGCTTCATTCCTCATATCGTACTCCCTTGCGGTACTTGCTATTAGAGGTCTAATCTCTCTGGTTTTGCATGGCCAGATTTAGAGCCGGTCCCTGAGGATCCAGCTTACTTCTACCTCCAAGATGGTCAACACTAGAGGGATGATCGCAGGAGGACTCGAGTGGGTTTCTTACTTCCCCGCCCGTTTTGTTATCTACTTTATACTTTGCCGTTTGGCACCGACATGTTAGTCGGATTGTCTTGTACCTACTTTTGCATAATTGTAACTAAGTCAGACTGCAGCTGCTAATAATTGTGTATACTTACTACATCATCTGGCTGTATTTTGTAAAGCCAGATATCAAGAACATTTTGACTGAGCGTTTGGGATGCCTTACTGCTTTATCTCACATGTTCTCTATTTCTGTTTCTTGTTTGAATGATTGAGACAATAGAAGTAAAGTGACCATAGGGAGACTTTCATGTAGTATGCACCCCTCTCGTCTTGTAGACAGCATTGATCGTATTATACGGTATTCATCTACCCGTAATACGTAGCTGGCTGAGTCATTCCCCCGCTCTCCAGTATTCTGGTTCTGAGGCGTGACAGCACTTCTACGGTCTCGGTTGCTGTGGCCTTTGCAGAAACATTGGAATCGGCCGACAGCTTGGTGACAATCTGAGTTAGACTATCCACTTGTTTTTGTTGAGCATCTAGCTGCTCCTGAAACTGATACTGCAGTTGCTCTTGAAGCGCACGATGTTGAGCTTCGCTCTGCTTCATCTGAGCATCCATTTGTTTAATCAGTTTCTCAATTGGGTCAGACGATGAATTCGTCTTTGCGCTATCACTCTTGGTCATTATACGACAAAGAAATAATTCTATTAGCACTTATAAAATATTTATGGGCTTATTGTATGGAACATTATTTCATGCCAGCGCTATCGACACCATCAATCGAGAAAATTTGCATCAAGACTTCCTTTTTGTAACATTTATTTTTGAAATCCGAGGAAGTGAAACCGTGCTCTGATACCAACTTGTCACGCCCCGATTCGGGAAATCGCTCGCTTTGCTTCGATTCACGCCGAATCGATCGTCCTCGCTAAGGCGTGATACCGTACAAGTCTGGAGTTGTACTTGTACAAGGCTAGAACATGCACATTTATATCATTTCATCACATTTAAAAAAATAAGCCACAGTTGCGGAAACATTAAGTAAGCGGAATAGGAAGAAAAATATTCATTTTATTGATGATTGTAGTCAGAATACAACTTTTCTCGATAATATTTGAAATACCTTTTTGGCTACATTGAATCATGAAAAGAAGTACAACTGATAGGCTGCCATGAAATAATTTTCTGTTCCATACATCATGCCCCTTTAGTACTTTAAAATATAAGCAGCTATCTTTGAAATCTCCGCAATACTTTATGCGTCTTTAGGGAAAAACAACTTGAAAGGAAACATCAGTTCAGAAAGCTTTAGTTGCGATGTGCGCCCGAGCCTTCTCCAGTACCGGTGGAGGAGGGGTCAGCACATTATAACAATGCACTGGTGAGCCCCGTTGGCACACTCAGCTAAACCAACATTTTATTAATGACAAGCATTTTAAAGATATGAACTTATAAGGGACAGGCAACATTTAGAGTAAATCACAATTCAAATGACATGGTAGTTCATAAAACCATGTTTACTTTACCATTGGCCGAATCCAGCTTCCCTGCAATAGATACAGGATAATAATAATATACTTACCGCCCCTGCATAAGACATTGATTAGCATACATTCCCACGATGTGACCACTGGTGTTGTTAAACCATATGGACTCTTTTCATTCATTCATTTGCATTTGGGACTTCAAGATAATGAGATGACAGCACAGTAGGGAGCTAGCCTCTATGATGCCTCGCATCACTCATGTTCCCCAAAGCACTTCATTATTTCCTCCTAGGCCGAATCGGTACCGGTGCCCCTGTACCGTTCGAGGAAATTATTGCTCAATCCTTGTATACAAGTTGTCCATGGTCAGACGAATGTGTGTCCGACTCGATATACACAGTGTGCATAGAATATTTGAAGTAATAGGCAACATGATCATTCTTAGCATTTCATAACCATCATTCTAGGCATCAATTCAATCATTTTAATGTTCAGTTCAGTGCAGTGTAATCAATTCATTTCAATGTTCTATCTCTAGCATCTTAGTGGTATTGACTTGTGGCATTAGCATCTTGATATCGATCAACGGATGTTGCAAGACAATTATTTAGTTGGCATGAAGGAATAGCGAGAGGGACAATACCACCACCGAGATCCACACTCACCAAGTTAGAGAATCGTCGAGAGAGAGAGGGACACTTGCACACTTAGCCTTCCGTCATGCGTCAGTCTGCATTGGCACCAAAAATTTTGTTAATAATCCGTCTCGTAGTGTTCTCTTCTCTCAAAATTCTCAAGAATGAATGCTATGCAAATCGATAAAACGGGCAAGAATCAAATCATCGAAAATCATTCAGAAAAGCATCCATCAAAACCAAGCAACAAAACCAGCAGCAAAACATCCAGAGAAAACTCTTGGACGCATTTCAAGAGAAATCGATCCATTAATTGGAAATGTTCTTATGCACTTGTCCGTGATCGATTCGATGCCGACGGTAAGTTTCCCCAATATTCGGTTCCGACCGAGTTAGCCAAGCCACAAGCCTTACATAGTGAACCGCTAGGAGCGGGACACTACACACCCGATCGACACCTGGAGCAACTTCTACCGGAACAAGTATATCCAGCCTCGCATTGGCGCCTTCCTCTGGCATTTTCGAAGGAACGCCAATCCGGTCGAGGCCAGACTTCTTTCCATGGGAATCAACCTTGCTTCAAGATGCATGTGCTGCACTAACCCGAACACTGAAAAAAATGACCATCTCTTCGTTTTGGGCGAGATGGCTCAAAAGATATGGCTCCACTTCGCTACCAATTTCCACCTCCCTACCTACTACTCCACTGTCGATCAACTTGCTCAGGTATGGCTTCATAACTCCTCTCTCTTCCCTCTTCCCTCCTCAGCGGACATCAGCAGGAACATTATCTTTGCTTCCTGCTTATGGAAAATCTGGAAGGAAAGGAATTCCATTAAGTTTGGCGACGGGACTGGGAACTACCGGGAGATCATCCGCCGAGTTACCTCGCATCTGCAACATACCATCTCTGTTCATAATCTGGGGACGGACGTGTTGGGGCGTATCAGCACGAATACGAGAGACGTCCACTCGGGGATATTTGCTCGATGAGAGGCACCGAGGGTGGGTAAGAAGCTGAACATTACGGCAAAGTTAGGGGAAGACCCAGGTCTGGCGTGTGGGGGTGTCATCAGAGACAACCTCGACAACCTGATCTATGCCTTCTCCTTGTTCAAAGTGGATACTACTAGCCCTTTACCGGAACTTGACGCCCTTCTCCAGGCGTTGCATTGGTGTACTCACTCCCAGAATATCCAGTATAGTGAAATTGAAAGCTCGTACATCCACCTTACCAACATTATTGCCAAAAAAGCTGAACCTTCCTGGACTCTCAGATATAAGACCCGCAAAATCCAACAAATTCTCAACCCGACTATCGACATTAACCACATCTCTTCTAGTGCAAATGGTGTGGCAAAAGCTCTGGTGTCTCTAGCTCGGGATTCCAGATGTGACCAGATCTTCTTCTACACCTCCGAACTTTCAATGTCGACCAACAACGCACTGCTTAAGGGCCTCTCGGGTCCTTAGGGGGCCGCTTTTCTTCTATTTTCTTTCTCACTTTTGTATGCCCCCGGTACCTCTGGGGTGGATAGTTTGAAATTTTCTTTGTTTACCCCCGGTCTCCCCGGGGAGGATAGTTTTATTTTGGTATGCCACGGCTAAGGCCTGGCACGTATACTTTTTTAGGCCATCAGGTAATCTCCCGACGCCATCTTTGAGTTTAGGCTCCCCCGTATATCAATAAAGTCCCCTGTTTTAAAAAAAACTTCCTAGAGTAGAAAATTCAATCCCTTACAAAGTACTCTCACCTAGTAATAGATGTCCACCATTTGATATTGGCAGTCTCGCCATGACGGAGTAAGACATGACGGAGTAAACGATTCTTCCACCAGAGAAGTCTTCTCTTTATGATGAAGTGGAAGGCCTAAGCGTTGTTGCTCTTAGAATGGTGAAATATCCAATTTATAGGAGTTAAAAATCCTAATTCTATTTAGGAGTCTTGATTTAACCTCTACATCAGTCCAAGACTAATCTGAAGTGTCAATCCTCATCAAAGTACTAGAATTCTGAATCAACCATCACCCAAGCCCAAAATTTATTGAATATTTCTGATTTTCATGTTATAGAAAAATGATTATTTACACTAACTACTACTAAAATTTGAATTTGTAACACCGGGTACCCATACTTTTAAACTAATTATACTGACCACGCCTCCCTTTAGAAAAATAATAGGGTAGTTAGTGTTATAACTTTTTTATTTTTATCTTAAAGTAAGAGTACACTGTGTAATAAACATAAAACATGAGGGTGGTCGATGTAATTAATTTAAAAGTAGAGGTACCCGGTATTATAAATCCAAAATATTATGGATAGCTAGCATAATTAATCCTATAAAAAAAACCACTTGTCCGATAGGATACATACGACCAGATATCTGCATGTGAATATACATGCCCATACAAAAATGATTGATTATACAAATGTTAGGTGTATGAATGCAAATACTGAAATCTAAGTTAATGTCAAATTGTGGGGCACTTGAAATTTTTTTTTGAGTGAAACAACAAAATTTTGAATTCAAATTATATATATATATATATATATATATATATATATATATATATATATATATATATATATATATGAATAGAAGACTTTTATAATTCAGTAGAGAAAGAAGTACAAAGGGACACTGACCCAACAAAACAAAACGGGCATGACAAAATGGAGTAGCCCTCAACAACAAACCAAACACGGGAGAAACAGAATGAAAGAATATATCCAATACTGTACAGTATCACTCCTAACACCTCCTCTTGGCCTTTTCTACTTGGCGATAAATCTTCGATCTCAGTATAATAATCGAAAAAAAATAGCCCTTGTATCTGTGTTTGTTTCTATTTTTCCAAAGCACCTATATAGCCGCTACCGCAGTAATCCTCTCCTCTATCGAAGTGGAAGTATGCCACCACCTCTCCATCCTGCTAATAATATCCATCACACCTCTAGCCTCCACCTGATTGCTTTTCGACTCCCACACTTCACTAGCTAATTCGCCCTCCGATAAAATATGACTAATGGACTCCTCATTCCCGTCCACACAACAGTGGCATTTGGATGCTATTTGTGTACCCAATAATTTGATAACATCATCCGTGGGTAACCTACCTCGAAGCACTCTCCATATCAGGATACTACACTTCAAAGGAATATGCTTATTCCAGATAGCAACACCTCCCCCGAGCTATAACCGCCTCCCACGCTGACACGACAGAAAACCGACCATCATGAGCAAACGACCACATGAGCTTTTCCTGCTCCTCGCTGATGCAAATGCCCTTCCGTCTAATTGTCTCCACAGCTTCGACCCCGAACAGCCGCTTGATGCGAGCAAAATCCCACCCTCCGTCAGTACTCCATAGTTGGACGATAGAGCTAAGGGTCGGGTCCTCCGTCGACTGCCACAACAGACCCCCCGTCTAATTTTCTTTCTAAGTTTGCCTATACCCCTCCCAAACCTGCACCTGAATGAACCCCTCCCCCAAACTTCGGCCCTTGAGCAACCGCCTCCAAACATGAGACGCGTTACTGTTCACCGACGCATTCGTCGGGTGGCACCTCTTCGAGTAACGTCCCCGCATGAACTTGGTCCATAGAGATTCCTGACTCCTGAATTTCCACCATAGCTTCACATAAAATGAATCGACAACTTCTGCTATGCCCCGGAAGCCCAAACCCCCTTCCTGAGTAACCTTCGCCAAGCTCTTCCAACTACTCCACACCCTTCTCCCCTGCCCGTCCCTGTTCCCCCAGAAGAAGTTGACAAACATACGTTCAATAGCCTTCACCGCAGACCAGGGCGTATTGCACGCTGCCAAAGTGTACATCACAATCGAGCATAAAACATGCTTCAGCAAAATCATCTTGCCCCCAAGGGAAAGAGTAGAGTTGTGCTACCCCTCAATCCTATTCCTGATCTTCACGACGAGTTGCCCAAAGAGATCCACACTCCTTTTGCCATAAGCCAATGGACAACCCAAATAAAGAATTGGAGGACGATCGGAGTAGAAGCCAATAATCTTCTCCAACTCTATTACCTTGTTCGCCGCAAAGGAGTGATGAAGGAACATCTTACTCTTCTTAAGATTGACCCGCTGTCCCGATATTTTCTCGTATCTCTTGAGAACATCTACCATAAGACCGACTGAAGTTTTATCACCAGACGAGAACAAGAGGACGTAGTCAGCATCGGCGAGATGAGTAACCACATGACACCCACTGGTAGAAAAGTATCTGCCGAAGCTAGGGACAGAAGCCAGCTTTGCAAGCTCCGGCTAAGCGCTTCGCGATCAGAAAAATAGTCGGGGCGACGGGATCACCTTGTCTGATGCCACGTTGAGACTTGAAGAAGCCACCTACCACTTCGTTAACGATAGTAGAGAACCAACAATTTAAAATAGCCCGCCAAACAATGTTGCCAAAACCTTATTTTGAAAATAGGCATCTAACCATATTTGATATTTTGGTATAAGGGAAGATTTATGAAATGCCCAAAAACTAAAAAAATTTTATGTAAAACCCACCGCTAAAAAAACTTTCATCGCGTGCCCAGAATTAGAGAAACTTATCCAAAGCGGGTTCCAAATGACCCTTTTGCCCTTCCTTTTAATTTATTGGAAACACCCACAAAACTGCTCTTAAAAAAACGTTTCAATACTCCATCTTCTTCCATACGCTGCTCACTTTCGAATCTAGGTTTTCTTCTCAAAAATCTTCAAAAACTCGTCGAAAAATTTCGGAAAGACCGGGACGAACGACAAAAGTGCTAAAACGGAGGTCCAAACATCATTTTTTGCGAATCTAAAATTTCGGAAGGCCGTCTAACGATGAAGCTGTTACTTTCAGTCTCCTCGACGATACGCTCATTTTGCGACAAACGGGACCTCGTTTCGACCTCCCAGTCAAAAGTTATGGCCCTCCAAAGTTTCAGCTAACCATAAAATGCAGGAGAATGGCATTCTCCGTCTTAATTTACACGGAGAATGACCATTCTTCGTCTTAATTAAGACGGAGAATGACATTCTCCGTCTTAATTTACACGGAGAATGGTCATTCCAGTGTTAAAACGCAGGAGAATGACCATTCTCCGTGTTAGAAACACGGAGAATGCCATTCTCCGTGTTAAATGAAACGGAGAATGTCATTCTCCGTGTTAAATAAAACGGAGAATGGCATTCTCCGTCCTAATTAAGACGGAGAATGGCCATTCTCCGTGCTAAATTAAAACGGAGAATGACCATTCTCCGTCTTAATTAGGACGGAGAATGCCATTCTCCGTGTAATTTATCACGGAGAATGGTCATTCTAGTGTTAAAACGCAGGAGAATGACCATTCGCCATTCTCCGTGTTAATTAGGACGGAGAATGCCATTCTCCGTCTTAAATAAAACGGAGAATGCCATTCTCCGTCCTAATTAAGACGGAGAATGACATTCTCTGTCCTAATTAAGACGGAAACGGAGAATGTCATTCTCCGTGTTAATTAGGACGGAGAATGGCATTCTCCGTCTTAAATAAAACGGAGAATGCCATTCTCCGTCCTAATTAAGACGGAGAATGACATTCTCCGTCCTAATTAAGACGGAGAATGGTCATTTCCAGTGTTTAAAACGTGTAATTTAGTTTTTTCAGGAATAAAGAGTTTCGTTCTTCTTTCAAAGCGATGATAATTCTTATGGAAAAGAAGAAGAAAGATCTTCTCTCCACAATTGAAGATCTGAGTTCAAATGTCTCCACGATGAAGATGATGATGATGGTGATGATGATGACGAGCGATGATCTGAGTTCGACTGAAGAAAAACACACCGAACTACGAACGATCTTTGCGATCTCTGCTGAATATGAGAGCAATGGAATTCAGATTTCCCGTGAAGAAGAAGAAGACGAAAATCGCAATCCAGATCTGAGTTTTTTGAATTCAAATACATATAGATGACCAATTCGCGCGGAGGGGTAGTTTCGGTATTATAAAATAGCAGTTTCTAGCGGGTGGCATCTAAAAGGAAATCTTGGAATATTTAACGTGAAACTACTTAATTCTGGGTATTTCATAAAATTTATCCAGCGGGTGGGCATTTCATAAAAGTCCACCCCGAAATTGGGTTTCTCAGCAATTTCCAGTTTTAAAATTTGTATTATTTAAATTTTATTATTATTGGATCTTGATTTGGCCTTCGTTGTTGGGACTTGACATTTTCATAGTTAGTATTTTATTATTATTATTGTAGTTAGTATGGTCAGCTTCATGGTTAGGATTATTCCTATTCCCATTATTATTATTATTATTATTATTATTATTATTATTGTTGTTGTTGTTAAATTACCTAGCTACCCTCCCAAATACCTAACCCTAACCCCAACCCATATTCTCTTCCTCTCTCCTCACTCAGCTACCCACCCCTCACTCCACTCTTTCTCTCAACCGCCCCCCTCAATCCCTCACCCTCTCAGCTCTCACCCCCTCCCAAACTCTCTCTCTCTCTCTCTCTCTCGATCCTCTCTGGAGAAGCAGCCCCCCCAAATTCCTCACTCTTCCTCCCTCTCTCTCGTTCTCCTCCTCTCCCCCTCTCTCTCGTCCCCCGCCATGGCGAGCCCCTCCGACCATCATCACCACCTCCAGCCACCATCTTCCATACCGCCATCAGCATCACCATCCTCGTCGTCGCCTCCGTCCCTCTTTCCGGAGCTGCGACCGCCACCACCAGCACCATTGCCACCGTAACCATCACCCCGCCAGCACCATTGTCCTCTCTACCGATGGCTGCCTCTACCTTCATGGCCGCCACCACCACTCCCTTCCCTCTCTCTGTCTCCTCCGTCGCCGGCGAGCCGCCTCGACCTGGCGGAGCTCCCCGACGGCGACCAGCGCCCCTCCGCCCCTCTCTCCTTTCTTTTCTCCAATGGTCAGCTCCTCCATTGCGAGCGCTGTACCAGCCTCGAGCGGTGAGACGCCCTTGTGCCCCGTTCTGCTCGAGGAGCGTGCAGCCTCGGGTTTCACGCACCAATTTGCGTGGCGTATTGATTCGCATGTCATATTATATCTTGCATCATTTCGATTTGCGTGCATGTCTCGATTTACGTGTCACGATGATTCGTGCGCCATCCCGATATTTGTGATCCCTCGATATATATACACGTCTCGATTTATGTGCATGCTATGTTTCTCGTTCGTCTTAATTTTTGTGTCATCTCGATTCTTGTGCGCATCTCGATGTACGTGCGTGTCTCGGTTTGCGTGTCCATATCGATTTGTGTGCCTCAATTTTTATGTCAGATCCCTGCACTGCTTGTGGGACCCACACGGTATAGCCTTCTGCCATCCCTCATGATTATTCTATTATTTTATTATTATCTGCTAATAATTGTTTATTTTGTGTTTTGAGGACTTCGATGGACGTTCTACCTTGGATCGCGATCGCAGAACACTTGCTTGCCTAGCCGAGCCCTCTAGGCAAGTATCCTTTGCTCATCGTCGGCTCTTGCCCTATATCCTGAATTTTATTATATTTAATTAATTGTAATTGTAAATGTATAACCACGAGTAGTGTAGCATAATAGTAGAACTGCCACGATGATAACTTAGGATAGCTTGGTTCGATACCTGGTCAAGCCGTATCGAACCAACTCGGATGGGTCATCCACACCTCCAAGGACACGAGCACGACTCATATGTATGGATTATTCTCGTATGCCTCGTGTCCGACTCGTGGTCGGATAACGGTTTTGGCTAACTGATTCTGTGACCATGCTTGTGGATTGGACATGACTTTGGATCTGTGATGCGTCCTGTGTTGTAGTTCTTGTTGCATGTGTTGGCTTTGCGCCTAGTACGCATCGTAGTGCTGATGGAGGCCGAGACTTAGTGGTCTCGGTATGGTTTAGTTTCCAGTACGCATCGTACCGCTGCTGGAGGCTGATACTTAGTGTTCTCAGCACTGTGATTCTGCGGCAGGTTACGCCGAGTGGATTTAGTCCCAATTCGCTTGGAGCTCCCGTCCAGAATATAAAGAAGACTCTGTCGAATTTTTCCAGAATTCCTGGTTGGAAATTTGGTTCGAAGATATAGGCAGAACCGTTCCTTTGGTTTGCTGAACTAGACTCGTGCCAATTTATTTTTATAGTATATCTGATTCCAGTACCTGCTAGGTAGACCCATGACAAGATTAGTCGCCTAGCTACTTGACCTGTCTTGTCCGTTGGATAGCGTAAGGAGCACGGTTCCACTCGGGAGACGGTCTGCAACCTTGGTCCTTATTTGGTTTAAGGGTTATGGATCTGCTCCAGAGTGGTTCATGTAATCCTTGCCATTTTTCGACGACATTAATTAATATATTCTTGTCCCATGTATAGGGATTGTGACCTTGGATATGTCTAAGGATTGAGTATTATGTGGAGTATGATTCCCGTGATTTAGATTTGATAGACTCATTTGGACTCTTGGATAATGTTGCCATTTCTTTTAGATGATGTTTATTTGGATCAGATATGACTATGTGGGTTCCTGGATTTTGATGATTGTGCGAGTGTTTCATGGAACGAGGAGAATATAGAGGACATCATTTCATGATTTTTACTCGACTTTCCAAACGCCCAAAACCTGGTTTGATTTCTATAACTTGATAGCTGTGAGACTTGTTTGCTGATAGCTTGTGATCATTGATTCAGGAAATTCTTGTGAGCCAGAGGGCCTAGCAGTGTTTATAGTGATTAGCTTGGTATTTGGTGATCGTCCTTCCTGACATGATATTTATTCCATCGTAGATGAGAGACTCCTGATAGATTGATTCAGTGGATAGATCGACTTGATGATTTGAGTTGTAGGCTCCAATGTCTACTTGAGTTGCTATTCTAGTAGAGATTTTGACTATGTACCTGACAAGATATCCATGCCACGATGTGGGCAGATAACTTCATGTGACTGACTGATTTGTCCTTGTTCCTGACATGACTACTTGTATCCGTGCTATAAGTCTAGTTTACCCTTTTATGTACTGGCCCTGATTTTGCACTGAGGTGCTCCTTGTCTACTGGTACTTTGAGGTGCTATTCTCCTTGATTATATTGCACTGTGGTGCAATCTTGATATTCTAACTATACGATATGATTACTTGCATGGGTACCTTGGTAGTTGGACTGTATTCTTAGCATGGTCAGGATTGCTTGCTTGCTTGTTACATAACACTGAGAATGAATCACAACTGGGACTATAGGTGCCGAAGTTGATTCTTACTTAGCATTCCCGTACTGAGGTATGAAATCTAGAAGGATGATCATGTGACCACGATATGTGACTCCGAATAACTGTAGGGATAATCTAGGTAACTTAAACTGGTAGAAACTTTGGGAGGGAACAAAATCCTGAGATCGTGCAATACTAGCCTCATTTCAGACATTAGTTATGACTTGCAGGCTGGCCGCTACGGATATCGTTACCGTTCGCACTAGCGGATGGCAATATCCGACTACTATTATGTACTATGTACTTCTCTTGCTCGTACGGTGGCCTTATGAGGGATCGGTGCTCTTCTTGCTTGTTATACTTGGCCCCGCTAGTCCTACTGGGATGGCACGATTTGAGGATTCCTATATCTTATATTGTTGGGGTAACCCAACTTCCATGTAGAAAGCCATAGACATTTGAGTGGCCGCTTATTCTCCTAAATTGTTCGGCTTGTTGCTTGCATAGCTAGCTGATATCAAGTTCTAGTTGGCGATGCAGACATTATTGGATGTTAGAGAGATTATTGGTTATTTAGCTACGTTAGTTGTGGATTGTTATCGTGTATTGGTACCGCACGATTCTTATCCTCATTTACTGTTCATATATGTTCTGCTTTATATTTATCCTGCTGGCTTTTCTTCGCCCGCTCTTGAGCCTTCCTTTCTGGTACTTGCTGCGGTTGGCCTGACCAACCCTGGATTGTTCCCAGATTGCCTGTGACCGACCCTGTGGATGTTCCATACTTGTCTTGGAGGATATACTTCAGTTCCAGACAATGCTAGAACTGTATGAATGTATACTCGTCTACATTATTATCTTGTACTGTAAACTCTTGATTATCATATGAGTATTTCCTGCTTTTTATATAATTATTGTCATGACTCGCACCCGGATATATTGGTATGAATACGTGGGCCACGCCCAGCCTACGCCGCAATATCAACAGTAGAGCGCTGTCAAGTACCCGATACTAACTACAACATCTAAAAGATCCATAACTATAAAGGTACTCATATCACATCACAAAAGCTAAGGAAGATAAGACAAGAAAGATAACAATATCACTAGAATAACTAGAATCTACAAAGGATCATATGAGACAAGAATGAAACGGAAGAAAAACAATAATAAAACTAAAATAACTATCAGGCCTAGCACTCTTGGGAGACAACTCACGGTGAAAGAATATCGAGATCCGCCTCGGCTAGCAACATCCTGTAGTCCAATAATGAGGGCATAAAAACTTATAAAATATTTTCAACGTATCCAGTCAGGATGGAAATGAGTACATAAACTAATAGCAGTTCCATATGAATTGACATTCTATAAGAGACAATTATAATGAAATACATGATAAAATATCAAGACTGGAAATAAAGTAGTATATGTAAAACTGGATATCATGTCAGGGTACAAAATACTGGAATGTAAAACAGTACAGTAATATCTGATGTATAATGTAAATATAAATAGTGCCTTGAGATATTAGAGCATTATGTGATCGGCTTGGGTCAAGATCAGGCTCTTCCATTTGACCGGCTATGGTGCAAAAACAAACGCAGATAAACCTAGAGATCAGGCCGGCCAAAATAAAAAGCTATGGTGCAAGTAGTATCAGGTCAGGCTTTACCCTACGTGAGGCGAGGGTAAAGCTATGATGCAAGTAGTAACCAATGGGGTATGATCACATAACCTCTAATAGCTCCCCATCCCCGAGTAGTATAATGGATCCGGACATGTCATGTCATGATGCGGGATTCTCTAAGAGGGTAGCAAATCTCCTTAGAAATCGGTGTCTTTACAAGTACAAGAAAACAAGATTGAATAATGTACCAATGTACCATGGTCACCCAGGAATAACATCTCATGACAGGATCCGACGTATACTAGTCCGTGTACCATCGTGTCGGAAATCAAGTAAAATACTACAACTGAATCGGATATAGTAGATATCAAGACAATGAAAACTATCAGAGAATGTACTCGCCTGCTGTCCTGAGCAATAAGTGAGGATCTATGCCTGAACCGACGTCACAGAGACCTAATATGAATTTACAGAGTTACTTAGTGATCTAGAGTAAACAATATATATAAATACATTAATTCTATGCTTCTAGGCCTATTCTAGGTCAAACTCAGTCAAACTAAGTCAAACTGGGTCAAAGGTTGACTTACAGTTGACTTTGGTCAACTGGTCAACTCCTAGTCCACTCTAGTTTAAACTAGGTCAAAGCTAGTTTCTATAATCATCCACATGGTCAACCTATCAATTTTAATGATGTGAAATCACTGGAATCGACGGATCTCAATTTCGATGCACGGATCTCAAAATACGAACCGAAAAGAAAAGGATTATAAGAAATGGTGATAGATAAGAAAAAAAAGTCTACAGATGTTGTCAGATGATGAAACAACCATCACCAACATATCCAGAATGGTCAAAATAGCTAGAATAGCCTACCCATAAGTCCAATTTGGATACAGGAGCAAAAAAGTAATTTCGGATCAAAACGGTGTCCGTATTGGACCCACTTTGTACCGAAAAATGTGCCAGGATAAAAGTTTCCAAAACCTAGCAAAATATATGACCATGAATGCAGAATGACGATACGAACTCAACGGTATATCCGAAATTGGATTCCGATGGCCTGACCTCAAATTGGTCCGCTGACCCGGATATTGGAATCCAATTTGCACGAAAATGCAAGTCGGAACCAAAGTCCACTAAATCTAGAAAAGTATATGTCAACGAGTCCAGAATGATGATACGAACTCAACGGTATATTCAGAATTGGATTCCAATGAGCCGATCTCTAAATGGCCCGTTAACTCGGACTGTGGGGTCCGTCTTGTACCGAAATGCGTACCGAGATCCACGTCCTCTAAATCTAACAAACTTTATATAAATTCGTGCCAGAACGACGTCACGAGTCTACTGGTGGTGTCAGAAATTGAATTCGGAGTCCCGAGTTCAAAATTAGGATTTTACAAGTTAGAAATTATGAATTCGGATGGCCAATTTTGACGTCAAATTCAACCAATCAAACAAGCTCACAATAGAATAAAACTTAAGGAACATGAAAAGGGTTATACCAGCTGTGCACAAGAATTGGAGGCACGCCAAACGGAGCTGCGATGGCGGAGATACGTGTCCACGAAGTTGGCTCCACAAAACTGTCCAAAATGTACACAATTTAAAGGGTCAACTTGGTGGCCGATTTTGACATATCAAACGACAGAATTAATGGTTGAAACTTGACTGGGGTGAAGGGGTAGTCATGTGAGGGGTCATATGAAATTGGGTTGGGTGTTGGGTCAAGTTTAGACAAGTTTGGGCTTGGAATGATTATAATTATAAATTTAAATCATTTCTAATCGTGGATAAAATAGGAGCACACGGGAGATCAATTGGGTGGCACACAAGTGGCACGTGCATAGTAGGCTCAAAACAGGTTAGAACCATATATTGGGTCGATTAGATTGGACCGATGTCGGGCCCCGAAATTAAATTGAAAGTTAAGTCACAAATTACAACAGATAATAAATTGGCCAAAATTGACGCAAAAGTTGTGCGATGCCAAAAGAGCACAAGAAAACAAGTTTGAGTGGGACATGATATATCAAAATAAAGATAATCTTGTCTACTACAAACTCATGAAAAAAGTTTTCAGAGATTGACATCTCTGACGCTCCAGAAATCAAAGTAACGGAAAAGAGCATTTAATGATAAAGAATAATCAAATAAGAATTATTATCGAAAATAATT
Organism: Iris pallida; assembly: GCA_029216955.1. Taxonomy (NCBI): domain Eukaryota; kingdom Viridiplantae; phylum Streptophyta; class Magnoliopsida; order Asparagales; family Iridaceae; genus Iris; species Iris pallida. The sequence continues at coordinate 9,470,898 of JANAVB010031219.1, forward strand.
CTTTTAGAAAAAATTAAAAAAATAAATCCCTGAAACTCAGGGGCTTACAATTATCTCTCTTGCTGTTATTTCATTGTTATTGCCTGTGGATATGAGATCGGATTTAGGCCATAGATTGATTGCATGTTAGGATATCCAACAAGATTGACAGCCGTAATTGTCGTATTCGTACCTTATACAGTGTAGCTGGCCTTGTCCATCCCCGTATTTCGGTACTGGGGCATGACAAATGTCAATCCATCTCTCGTCAAAACTGAACGCCCGGAACACCCATATAACGAAGCTCCAGTCCACTCTATCATACATCTTTTTTATATATAGCTTGATAGCCATGTTCCCTCCTCTCCTCGTGTATCCCATACCCATACAACTGACTAGCTCCTGAGCCAATATAATGTTATCCACAATCTTCCGACCCTTGACGAATGCGCTCTGCTCCGGAGAAATGATACGGGGAAGGAGAACACCCATCCTGGTCGCGATGAGTTTGGATATAATTTTATTGAAGAAGTTACACATGCTGAGGGATAAAAATCCGTAAATATGACAAGATTCGGGGACTACGACACAAGAACAAGATGAGTGCTGCTAACCGCCCGAGGCAATTCCAATCCTTGGAAAAAGGCAGTAATCGCGTCGACCACGTCCTCACTAACAATATCCCAGCATACCTGAAAAACTTCCCATTGAACCTGCCAGGGCCGGGAGTGCCCTCCGCCCTCATCGAGGAAAACAATAGTGCGATCCTTCTCCAATGTTGGGCAAGCCAACAGATACTCATTATCCTCTCCAGTAATAATGTGCGGGATGTTGCCTAACAAAGCTTCGTCTTTGTGCACTGCCTCTTTGGATAAGAGAGCCTCACTGCCTCTTTGGATAAGAGAGCCTCGAAGTAATCCGTTGCCGCACCTTGGATATCCTTCTGATCAAGCAAATGAACACCACCCCTCCCGACAATGTGATATATATGCAATTGTTGTCTCCTTCCCTTGACACAACTATGAAAATACTTGAAGTATTTACCACCCTCCAAGTCCCAACGGATGCGGGCCTTTTGCTTCCAAAACTCCTCTTTCGTATCGATGCGTGCTTCAGAACCGCCTGTGCCTTATTGAGGTGGATCCTGTTCACATCACTGTCTTCCCCTCCAGGCATATCTCTGCCCTCACGGCCTCATCCTCCGCCTTCCTAACTTCCTAGAAAATGTCAATGTATTCTCTCTACTCCACTTACCCAAAGCCCTCCTAATATCTTTGAGTCTATGAGCAATATGAAGAAGAGGATTGCTGAGATAAACGCCCGACCACTTCTTCGCAACCAAGTCCTTAAACCCTGGATGCTTTACCCACAGGTTTAAGAACTTGAATGGCTTATGAAAGCTGGGATTTGATACTCCAGTGCCGATCAACAAAGGACAATGGTCGGATTCCAAGTGTAACTACCACTTTTCTAAAATGAGGATATTTTTGACTTTTTGTGTGAATTTAATAATTATATTATTTTAATGTGTTTATTTGTGTTAGTGATATCATTTTGGTAAAACCTTAGAACCACCTTGACTAGATGAGTGGACATGACCATGGTAGACTAAATTTGTGAGTTTAGACAACTTAAAACTTTTTTATTAGTTAGTTAAGTCTTTAATCTAACTAGGAAGATCATTTAGACATTTGACTAAAACACAGTTAGAATGGACCCTTCCCCTAGAATTTGTCATGACAACTTAGAAGGGCTCCTCGGACATTTCCCCATGGACCCAAAGCCCTAGAATTACACCCATGGCTGGTCCACATTGCTCCCCTTGCCTATTAATAACACCACTTCATCTTCTTCCTCATTCCATTTTATTTCAAACCCTACTTTAGGAGTTTCCCCCAAATTGCTCCTACATCTATTTTTCATTCAAATTTTTCCAAACCAATTGCAATCCCTTCCTCTTGGAGAGAGAAAGCCTCTATTTGCTAGCTTGGGAGTATTTGGAGCAATTTGGCCATTGGTGCTTGGTGAAGATTAGATCTACAGATTTGTTCCTTGGGAATCCATCTCCTAAGTGGTAAAAACCGTTTAAACCCTCTATTTTCCTATTCCTTAATGTAAATGCATTCATTTAGGGTCCCCGTTGCATTAGGAATGATTTGGGTCAAGTTTGGATCAATTTGGAGTGCGTATCACGACAGTATCGGATACGCACATCAAGTGTTTGATGAAATGACTCTTAGGACTTTTGAAATTCTAATTTCAGTTTTAGCTATGCTTTGCTAATGGTTATATACTGTGTTAGCTATATTGGGCGTTGTCTTGTGATATTGGATTGATTTGGATAGGATTCATGAGTTTGGGGGCTTGGCATTGAGTGTTCTGCTCTCTGTGTTGGAGCAGTCCATTTCTGGACAGTTGAGCCATCATATTGATTACTGTCCTGCATTCCTCCATAGGTCAGTCTACCTTGGTTTGTTAAATCCCATTGTTAGGCATTTGTTCATCCAAGTTTTTGTCACAGCATATCCATGTTCTGTCCCACTGTATGTGGTTCATTAGCAGACCCTTTGTAAAGACCTGACCATAACTTGATGTTCATCCCCCACTTGATTATCCAGTCCAGATTTAGCTCTGTCTATGTGTTGTGCAGCCATTATTTCCTTGTCCAATTACTGTTCGAAGTTTAATTTGTTTAGTCAAGACATTCTTTAGAGTCAGTCCAATATCCTTTTGATTCATTCAGTTAATAACCTATGTATGTATCCATCTCCATATCCCTCTTGTTCAGCCATTAACATGATAAGGTATCACCCTTGTGCAGCTCATTATCAGTCCTTATATTGAGGTCAGTCCCTAACTTATTTGTTTGGTTGCTAGTTATTCGTTTCTCTGTATAGGTGTTGGTAGGAGTCTTGGTGTCTGTTGGGTGTAGATAGGAGGATTCCTGTGTTGTGGATGACAGGAACTTTCCTGTGACAGTAGAGTGTAGGTGTTATGTGTCTATATGTGTGTGTCACTATTAGTGGATACCATGTATCAGTAGGTAGGGCTTGTATCTGTCCTATGGGGAAGATATATCAGTCCTAATGAATAATGTATTTTTGTTCAATCAAAATCTTCCCTTTAGTAACACTCATTGCATATCTAATGTATCGGTTTCCCTTCTTTTGTTTAGTCCATTTGTGTTAATTAGAGATATATACATGTTCAACTCATATGACCAGATACCTCATCTGTCCAGTATTTATGTTTGACCCTCCTACTACAAATTTCAGTAATCCACCCCTCTTAACACATTCATTTCACTGCATATATCAAGTTCAGTCCACCCATTGATGTTTAATCCTCTTTAACCTCACTGTTCTGTCCCCTTGAAGGTTCAGCCCAATACATTATGTGTATCAGAACTCTTCACTCTTAGCGTCCTTTAATTTATGTACAAGATATCCTTGTATATGTTTCCTTCACTTTTGTTTCAGTCTTATACTAAGACTTAATGCTTAGCCTATCATGTATGTTCACTTCCCATTTTGGTTTCATTCAACACATCTTGTATGTTCAGTCCACATATGGACATGTGGTCATCCTATTGATTCACTTGAACACTTGATGTTCAGTTTAGAGTATCAGACCTCTTCACTTGATCAGTTTCATTTACTTTTAGTCTAGTCCACTACAATGGAGAGTATAGGCCATTGCTTTGATCAGTCTCCATCTGGGAATTTCACCCCTGCATGATGAGGCCCTATATCACAGAGTTCAGTCCCTTGAATGTCGGGATCAAACCCTTGTTGTAGGGGTCCTGCTTTCCATCACTTTCTTTCACAAGTCAAATCCTATATATATTGAATATGCAACCCTTAGTTAAACAACTATCCATATGTCCAGCGCTATTTTGTCAGATCCTATAGATCTTGATGTTCAGATAAAGAACCTAAGTGCAGACCTATTAATAACCATTAGATTGTTCTGTCCTCCTTAGATTTGACCTGACCTACCTTCATTAGTGTCCTGCCCATATTGCTGTGTAGTCCATTTCATATTCTTGTTCAGTTTAATGGTCATGTCCATCCTAAACTTCTTTCCCCTACTTATATTGATTTAGACCCATCTGATACCTGTCTTATATCTCTCTACTGTCCTGCATACCTTAAGTCCAGTTTTCCTTTTTTTTTCTTTGTGTCAGTTAAGAGGAGTTCTTGTGTATCCAACTTCCATTCATGTATCCATCCATATCTGTGTTCTCCCATTCATGTATCCACCTATACATATCTCTGTCCTGTCCACACTAGTTGATCTGTCCACATGTGGACATGTGTCCAGACACTACATCCATTCAACCTTCCAGCATTTTCTTATGTTCTGCATTGAACATATGCTCAGTCACTTCAAAAATCTAGTATCCTAACTATTAAATCCCCCTAGATGTCCTACCTTTGATTTCATTACTCCATGTTCGTTAGGTTAAAGTATGAAATGTCCAAACCCTCTATTCCCTTTGGTATACCAATCCATATCTGGACAGTATTGAGGACAGTGTTGGCTTTTGAGTCACTGTTGGTATCAAGTAACATGTGACCAATCCTATTTTTTCATTTGAGCGTTCCCTGCATCATTCAAACTCCACCCTATCTGCCCTATGCAAACCAGATGACCTGCCCTGCTACCTGGGTTGTGTCTTGCATTAGGACCAGCCCTTATACCCTTGGATTTCAGTCCATAACTCTACATTGCCTTTTTGGCATAAGAGTGTTCAGTTCAGGACCCTACTACATTATCAACTGATATATGGTTGTTTAGTTTGCTTGTTCAAGTCAACCTCTAAAAACACCCAATCCTTTATATATATTCAGCCCTTTACCACTGGTGGATCCTTGTGTAATGTATGCATATTATATATGTAGGTGTGGGTCTGTAGTAGTAGGTGTTTTTGCCTGTAAAACCCCTAAATTTTTACTACGATTTAAATTTATTATTATTTTGTATTAGTTTTATTTTGGTATTATACGACGAGTACGAATACGTAGATACGAAATATTTTATTTTCTTCTAAATTCGTTTTATTATAAACTCTTAAATAGCGAATAAATATTTTGGTTCAAAATACTTATATTTAGTGTCGTAGCAATTCCTCACCAAAAACATAGGTTTTATTTTCTTATAAAAGTTATTTCATTTATTATACAAATATGGCTATTGATTTCAAAAATATTATAATATTAATATTTTTCGTATGCAAGGAACATGAAAATAGATTCATGTATATATTAGTTTTTGAAACTAATTGCATTTATTTATTTTAAAAAGGTATTTCAAATATTTAAATATTTATTTTTATTTTCGAAATTTAATTATTTTTATTATTTATAGAAAAGATAATTTTGAAATTATAGTGATAATTTAAACTCTGAATAAATTTTATTTAATTGATAGTACAATTTGTGCATTATCTATAGTCAAACGAGATTTAGATTTACTGGAATTTAAATTTGATTGGATTTGATTTGTTGTTTTAAATCAAATATGATGATTATCAAAAAGGGGATTTAAACCTCCCAAATTCTTATCAAACTGGGAATTCCCACCTCCTATATAAGGAGAGGTACTCATCCATAAATTTCTACCATCCACAAACGTGCATTGTGTCCGTGCCCGTGCCTCTTCCCTCCACTATACTTCGGTGTTACATATACAAATTCACCACCTTCGTGTCGGACACCCCCGACACCATCAAATCCCTAATCTAACCCTATCCTAATCCCCGCCGTGGCCGTTGTCTCCACCACCCACTCGTCCACCATCTCCCCGTAGCCTCATCGGATGGATTCCACCAGGCCACTCCCCGACCTTTCCACCGAAACACCACTACTACTCTAGCCCATCGCAGCCCCGACCATCCCGGTGTCCCTGTCATCGTGGCCACCGTCCCCAACCGGCCACCCACACCGCGACCGTCATCAAAACCAGCCCCACCGTGGCAGTCCCAAGACCCCATCATCTCTCCGCCAACCCGCGCCGGCCAAACCTTCCTAACTCCTCACCAGCTACCACCGTGGCGCAACCACCCTACCATTATCACCACTGTTGTCACAACCATCATCGTCGTCAACATTTACCACCACGTCCGAAATAAACCGATCCCGACCACTTTTTCCGACATCACCGACAACCTACGCCAACACAAATCCCGGCCAACCAACATCACCAGCCCACACCCTCCACCACCATCGCAACAGAGAATAAGGGGAAAAACCTTGACCTTTCCGTCGACAACCCCCAAGCGCTGCACCCGTCGACGAACACCGCGCCTCGACTCTCCCCGCGTGGCTGTTCCTTTGCCGCACTCGGCAGTTGGCGCCGGCATCCGCCAGCGCCGTCCCCTCTGACCACCGGAGATAGCCCCTCCTCGCCGTCGCCATCCGTCGAGCCAAGCCGTTCGCCACCGCCACTTTTTCTTCTCCGATGAACCACTCCGATGTCCAGCCACCGCGGCCGCCGCCGCGGCGACTCAAAACCCCCGCCAACGCCTCCGCGAGCGCTGCCTCCCGGCACCTCCGCCTCCGCAAGCGCAGCCCCTCGCGCCGGAGCGGTCGGACCCCCGCCGCCGCGTGCTCGTGCGCCGCCGACGACTCCACTTCTTCTGCTCCCCTTTTCTCCTTTTTCCTTTCTTTTCCTTCAGCAAATTCTTTTGTGTGTTCAAATCTGTTGTCTCACTCTCCCTCGGGAGAGAAGACAACAGATGTACTCCTTTTTTTTAATTGTTATTTTTGTAATATTAGTAGACATTTTATTATCAATTGTATTTTTTAGTTCTTATAATATATGGTAACATAATTAGTATTACTAATTGTAGTAATGTTATTCTAAATTTTGGAAGATTTATAGAGCCCTAATATTAATATATTTGTGAAAAATATGTTATTTGATTATTTTAGGGTACTTATATATATTTTGATTTATAAATTATTATTTGACAAAAGTTAGTTGGTATCCCTAAATCACTTTGCTAGATTTTAGTTTCTTCTAATTTTTTTATATAAAATAAGTTTCAAGTCCTTTCAAGTATTTGTTTTTGACCGTAGAAATATAGTTTTCAAATGATAAATCGGTTTCCTAATATTTTCAAATATTTTTTTAAATTATTTTTACTAATAGTTTTCTATTTATAAAATTCTTTTGTCAACCTTAAAGTATTTTAGCCTAAAAACGATTTTCATATTTTCAAGTATTTATCCAAAAATTATTTTGACTAAATAAAATATATTTTCAAGTATTTATATAAAATATTGTTACTGAGTAAACTATAGTTTTTGACTTAAAACAATTTTTACTACTTATAAAAAATCTCGGGATAATAAAATATAGTTTTTAAGGATTATAAATGGTTTTCTAAAATCGTATATATATATTAATTATCAAATTCCCTTTGACATTCCTCATGTCCATGACTAATCCTATTTTTCCTATTCCATCGCCAATTCTGTACTTCACTATGTTCACCCTAACTAATTTAACCCTTCCGGATCCAATGGAACTGTCCGTGCCACCATCAGAGGCTACCTTGTGTAGTTGTTACCCGAAGCCGCAGTTCGTGCCACATTGATCATTACATTACACCAGGCGTCCTACCAGGCAAGATACCTTGCCATTTGCTGTTTATTTATTTTAGCTCATAGTTCATGCATTATTTATTATTTTCTTTATACAAAATAAACTGTGATACATGGCATAACTTTTTAGAACTTACTGTTCAGTTATATTTTCTGCTATATATTATTTTTATTACACATTAAACCTAGATTTAAGAGACCACCTTGTGTGTTTGCATTCATTGGCCTTGACACGTTGTACCACGAAGTTGTGAGTCACATATAGGACTCGGACATGTAGAGCTGTCAAGTGGGCCGGGCCGGCCCGACACAAATTTGAGTGGGCCGGGCTCGCACCGGGCCTCTTGAGCCCATAAACTGTAGCGGGCCGGGCCGGGCCGGGCTATGGATGAAAATATTAAGCCCAGCCCGGTACATGACCCACGACACGGTGGGTTTCGGGTCAGGTCGGGCCGGACTGGGCCGGGACAGACTGGGTCGGCCGGATGCGACCCAATATAAGGGACTGGCCGGTCGCACTGAATGCCATCATTTTGATTCAATTTATTCAGTATATACATATATCATTCATGGATGCATGCATGTATGTTGTTGTTGCAGCAACTTGTAACTAATATATATTTAAATGAATTGAATTAAATTCAGTGACAACACTGCTGTTAGTGACAACAGCATGCATACATGTATGTTATTGTGTACATATTTTTCTTTTCTTTTCCTTGTTTAAGTGACAACACTGCTGTTAGCTGCTAGGATTTGGGACAAATCAAAGAGATTGTACAGGAATGTTGCAACCGGGTCAAGCTTCGGGCCGGCCTCGTGCCGGGCCGGGCCTAAATTATAGGTCAATATATGTGGCCCGGCACAACCCAATATACGGGGCCGGGCCGGCCCGGGCCCACGATTAATCGGGCCGGGCCGGCCCGGGCCTACGATTAATCGGGCCGGGTCGGCACATGGGCCAATTTTTCGGGCCGGGCTCGTGCTGGGTTGGGCCGGACCGGCCCAATTGACAGGTCTATGGACATACGTGATTGACTGGCCACCAGTACGTATAAGCCGTGCGATAGGAATAACCGCTAATAGAGGTTGCATGCTTAGTTTGACTTAGCGGTTAATAATGGTTTTGTGTTGTGGATACAACATAGTAGGCATTGGGTGGATAGGACAATACCTTAACGTATGGGCTACTATGCACTTTTTCTTGTGACCCGGATGCTCCGCTGGAGATACGGGGTTGATGATCCACTGATTACTGACGGCCACTGGCATTCTGCGAAACGTTATGCTCTTATTTATTGGGCCTCTGGTGCCCCAAGGGGAGCCCATGCGTTGGAGGATGTTCTTAAAAAACTGTATACATTTAGACTGGTTAGGCACCCTTATCCGTTAGGTATGAGTACTTTTTGTTTGGGTACTTGTATCTGACCGTGGCTTGGAACAATAACTTGTCGTGGATTAGTTTTCCACATCTTGTCCTTGTTTGGTTGTAGGTGTGGCTTACTACTCCGATGAGAAGGTATTGAACCTTGTTGGGGTCCGGATACCATATTGGTTTCATGACTTGGAAAGATACTTCATCGTGGGTTAGTGTGTCATCTCCTGTCCTTGTTTGGTTGGGGGGATGGTACCCTAATCCAAAGGGTGAGGTATTGGACCATGTTATGATCCGATCTTACTTATTATTATTGACCAGTATTTATTCAGTTTATATGGCATGATATTATGTATCTTGTTACGTCCCTCTGAGAACGTGGTTATCTCTCCAGGTGTGTGTTCATGTCTTTCGTAGGTACCCTAGCCAAGATCGTGGTCTTCTCCATTTATTCGAGGATGACGTGTCTTGGATCTATCCTGCTACCTTCGTCATTTCTTTTGTATATCATGTACTTCTTTTCTTTTATTTGGATTGGTAGTGGATGTGTCTCCACCCAACATATTGTATCAAGACAATTCATTATCATTATATGATATCTGTTATTTATTTATTTTGTGTGGATGAGATTAGTTATGGTTCTACTGCATTTTATGGCTTACGTATATTTATTATACGGCTGACATGTCTACGTTCCTAGTCCTACGTACTTTGGGACTGGAGCGTTACATATTTTTGTGGTGGCCCATGCAGGTCAAGATAAATTATTTGGTTACTTTACCGTACCAAGCAAGCTTGCGTATAGGATTAGAAGTCTAGGATCTCATCCACATACTTGACCTCTCTCCTCGATTCCATATTCGAACTACCGTTCGACTCAGCGATTGCATCTTGCTTGATTCCCTCTATCAAATTTCTTATCTTCCCTTCGTGCTTTCTAGTGGTTAGACAGGTGACCCCTACTAGATAAACATGTTTCAATTGTCCCAAAATATCATAAGCTTAACCCTTGTAAGTTGGGTAGAATGCCTTACGACCTAGCAATCCCGTGTCCTTATGACACACATTAGCAAGTTTACTTAGATTCTAGAATGTAGAGGACCCTAACCCATCTAGCCACCTAAGGACTTGGACAAGAAGACTATAGGATGACTGTATGAAGACCATCACATGACATGACTTATATCCTTTAGAAGTTCAAACTAATCCTGCTTTTCTTTTCAATCTTAAACTCACGTGCCTATGTTTTTACCATCTTGACTAATATTGCTACTATAATCTAGTTTTGCAAGCTCATCGATTTATCGAGCTTGTTCATGACTTGTGCTATTGAGCGCGCTCACTAACATATTGTCTAATCAAAACCGGTGCATGATGGTCTGATCAACCGAGTGCACTTTGGTTCACTTTTCGTTCTACGTGGATGGAGACATAGTTAAACTTGCCTCTAGAATCCCATCCAAGACTGCCTTGATAATTCTTTTGAAATTATTCGGTCGCCTTTGGACTACGCATTCGTATTCATATTCGTATTCTATAATCTCTTCTTCGAACCCTTTATCGCTTTCGTCTTCCTCCTATTTTAGAAGGATGAAATCCCTCTTGCCGAGTATCCCCTTTAGTTGCCCGATCACTTATGACCACTGTAATTAGCCATTACCAACCCGTGGCTATATCCTCATCCTAAAACTACTCATCTTTTCCCTTGATCCTAAACCTACTATCGTGACCTTCTAAATCATTTGAATAATCCCAATCGTTATCCTATTTTCATGCCTTCGACCTAGACGTCCACTATCCAATTTCCTTCCAAAGAACTACCTCTCCTAAAAACTCTAAAATTAATTCCTTTGATCTACTCAATACGTGTTATCACTCAATTCGTGTTATCATAATTTCATTGCCTTAACTAGCAACCCTCCATACCCATGACTATTTTCGTATTTATCAAAACCACGACCTACTAAATGCTTGTTTATGTTAAAGCGTTGTTTCTTTGCCTCGTCCGAAGACTTGTCATATTTTCATTATCGATATACCCCTTATACCTTCTCACCCCCTACTTATTCTTAATTTCGAGGACGAAATTTTTGTAAGTTGGGTAAGATGTAAAATCCCTAAATTTTTACTACAATTTAATTTTTTTATTATTTTGTATTAGTTTTATTTTGGTATTATACGACGAGTACGAATACGTAGATACGGAATATTTTATTTTCTTCTAAATTCATTTTATTATAAACTCTTAAATAGCGAATAAATATCTTGGTTCAAAATACTTATATTTAGTGTCCTAGCAATTCCTCGCCAAAAACATAGGTTTTATTTTCTTATAAAAGTTATTTCATTTATTATACAAATATGGCTATTGATTTCAAAAATATTATTATATTAATATTTTTCGTATGCAAGGAACATGAAAATAGATTCATGTATATATTAGTTTTTGAAACTAATTGTATTTATTTATTATAAAAAAGGTATTTCAAATATTTAAATTTATTTTTATTTTTGAAATTTAATTATTTTTATTATTTATAGAAAAGATAATTTTGAAATTATAGTGATAATTTAAACTCTGAATAAATTTTATTTAATTGATAGTACAATTTGTGCATCATCTATAGTCAAACGAGATTTAGATTTACTGGAATTTAAATTTGATTGGATTTGATTTTTTGTTTTAAATCAAATATGATGATTATGAAAAAGGGGATTTAAACCTCCCAAATCCTTATCAAAATGGGAATTCTCATCTCCTATATAAGGAGAGGTACTCATCCACAAATTTCTACCATCCATAAACGTGCATCGTGTCCGTGCCCATGCCTCTTCCCTCCACTATACTTCGTTGTTACATATACAAATTCACCACCTTTGTGTCGGACACCCCCGACACCATCAAATCCCTAATCTAACCCATCCTAATCCACCACCCACTCGTCCATCATCTCCCCGTAGCCTCACCGGATGGATTCCACCAGGCCACTCCCCGACCTTTCTACAGAAACACCACCACCATTCCAGCCCATCGCAGTCCCGACCATCCCGGTGTCCCTGTCATCGCGGCCACTGTCTCCAACCGGCCACCCTCACCGCGACCGTCATCAAAACCAGCCCCACCGTGGCAGTCCTAAGACCCCATCATCTCTCCGCCAACCCGCGTCGGCCAAACCTTCCTAACTCCTCACCAGCTACCACCGTGGCGCAACCACACCACTGTTGTCACAACCATCATCGTCGTCAACATTTACCACCACGTCCGAAATAAACCGATCCCGACCACTTTCTCCGACATCACCGACAACCTTCGCCAACACAAATTCCGGCCAACCAACATCACCAGCCCACACCCTCCACCACCATCCCAACAGAGAATAAGGGGGAAAAACCTTGACCTTTCCGCCGACAACCCCCAAGCGCCGCACCCGTCGGCGAACACTTCGCCTCGACTCTCCCCGCGTGGCTGTTCCTATGTCGCACTCAGCATTTGGCGCCGGCAGCCGGTAACGCCGTCCCCTCTGACCACCGGAGACAGCCCCTCCGTGCCGTCGCCATCCGTCGAGCCAAGCCGTTCGCCATCGCTACTTTTTCTTCTCCGATGAACCACTCCGATGTCCAGCCACCGCGGCCACCATCGCGGCGACTCAAAACCCCCGCCACCGCCTCCGCGAGCGCTGCCTCCCTGCGCCTCCGCCTCCGCAAGCGTAGCCCCTCGCGCCGGAGCGGTCGCACCCCCGTCGCCGTGTGCTCGCGCACCGCCAGTGACTACACTTCTTCCGCTCCCCTTTTCCCATTTTCCTTTCTTTTCTTTCAGCAAATTTGTGTGTATGTTCAAATCTGTTGTCTCTCTCCCCCTCGGGAGAGAAGACAATAGATGTACTCCTTCTTTTTATTTGTTTTTTTAATTGTTATTTTTGTAATATTAGTAGACATTTTATTATCAATTGTATTTTTTAGTTTTTATAATATATGGTAACATAATTAGTATTACTAATTGTAGTAATGTTATTCTAAATTTTGGGAGATTTATAGAGCCCTAATATTAATATATTTGTGAAAAATATGTTATTTGATTATTTTAGGGTACTTATATATATTTTGATCTATAAATTATTATTTGACAAAAGTTAGTTGGTATCCTTAAATCACTTTGCTAGATTTTAGTTTCTTCTAATTTTTTTATATACAATAAGTTTCAAGTCCTTTCAAGTATTTGTTTTTGACCGTAGAAATATAGTTTTCAAATGATAAATTGGTTTCCTAATATTTTCAAATATTTTTCTAAATTATTTTTACTAATAGTTTTCTATCTATAAAATTCTTTTGTCAACCTTAAAGTATTTTAGCCTAAAAACGATTTTCATATTTACAAGTATTTATCCAAAAATTATTTTGACTAAATAAAATATATTTTCAAGTATTTATATAAAATATTGTTACTGAGTAAACTATAGTTTTCGACTTAAAACAATTTTTACTACTTATAAAAAAATCTCGGGATAATAAAATATAGTTTTCGAGGATTATAAATGGTTTTCTAAAATCGTATATATATATATATTAATTATCCAATTCCCTTTGACATTCCTTATGTCCATGACTAATCCCATTTTTCCTATTCCATCGCCAATTCTGTACTTCATTATGTCCGCCGTAACTCATTTATCCTTCCGGATCCAATGGAACAGTCCGTGCCACCATCAGAGGTCACCTTGTGTAGTTGTTACCCGAAGTCACAGTTCGTGCCACATTGATCATTGCAGTACACCAGGCGTCCTACCAGGCAAGATACCTTGCCATTTGCTATTTTTTTATTTTAGCTCATAATTCATGTATTATTCATTATTTTCTTTATGCAAAATAAACTGTGATACATGGCATAACTTGTTAGAACTTACTGTTCAGTTATATTTCCTGCTATGTATTATTTTTGTTACACATTAAACCTAGATTTAAGGGACCACCTTGTGTGTAGCATTCATTGGCCTTGACATGTTGTACCACGAAGTTATGAGTCACATATAGGACTCGGACATGCGTGATTGACTGGCCACCAGTACGTATAAGTCGTGCGATAGGAATAACCGCTAATAGAGATTGCATGCTTAGTTTGACTTAGCGGTTAATAGTGGTTTTGTGTTGTGGATACAACATAGTAGGCATTGGGCGGGGAGGACAATACCTTAGCGTATAGGCTACTATGCACTTTTTCTTGTGACACGGATGCTCCGCTGGAGATACGAGATTGATGACCCACTAATTACTGACAGCCACTGGCGTTCTGCGGAACGTTATGCTCTTATTTATTGGGCCTCTGGTGCCCTAAGGGGGGACCATGCCGATCCTATTTTAGCCAGGGCCCATGCGTTGGAGGATGTTCTTAAAAAACTGCATAAACTTAGACTGGTTATGTCACGACCCGCACCCACTGTGAGGGTACGAGTACGTAACAGCGCCCAGCCTACGCCGTAGTGTCGGCGGTAGAACGCTGTTCTAAGTCTCTAACTAACCATCAACTCATGCAGTATATAATATACTCATCATAATCAACTCCGAATGGAGGACAAGTATAAGATATGGTGTAACTCAATCACAGTCTAAGCACGATAAGATGACACAGAAATATAACTAAGAAATAGAAGACAACAAAACTACTGATATAATAACAACAAACTCAAACAATCTCAAGTACATCTCGAGTCTCAATTCTATATATACAACTCCAGTTCTAAACATGAAAACTAAAACAAGACAAACTAGCTAAACTCCCGATCACTCCTGAGTGTCGGGGCCATAGGTAGCTAAGCCATCTCCTGGTCTATAACATGTAGGACGTGTCCTCAGGGCAATCATCTGTAAAATTTACAACAGGTCCAGTCAGGACAGGAACGAGCACATCTCATCTAGAAAACCCAAGTAAATGACAGAGAACTATAAAGCAGTTATAGACAGTTGTATTGATGAAAATGGCAGTTTATATTCAGGTGATGGTAAGAAAGACAAATAAAGTGCAAGGAAAGAAAATAACTAAACAAGAGAAGAATCATAGCAATGAAGACTGTAAAAATAGAACTAACTGAACCAGGGTAATATGATATAAGTCCAGACAACAATATAGACAAGTGCAACTCCAATGTAAGTCCAGTTCAAGATGAATCTAATACAAGATGAATCCAGTAAGGGACGATTCCAGTTATAGTGATCAATGATTCCAGGGTGAGTCCAGCCTATACTCTAGCAGTATGTTTTAAAATACCGAGATCGACATGTAAACGGCTATAGGTAATCCAGCACATCATACACCTGGCCGGGTGTGAGATGGCTATTATTCCAGTTTGATTCCAGCAAAGGATGATTCCAGAAATAGGGTATGTCTACATGTCTTACTCTAGTATTTTCCCTTCCAGCAAGTGAATCCAGAATTCTGACACAATGATTCAAGATGAGTCCAGCCAAAATATAATAATACCAGTAAATGATTCCAGCAAATGATTCCAGTAGGTGATTCCAGTAATAGAAGCCAGGAATGATGATACCAGTAATAGAGGCCAGAAAATAAATGTGTGTCGTATACATGAATCCAGAATATCCATACGTGTTGTAACAGAGAATCGCATACAACTAACTAGAACTGAAGTACAGTAATTGACAAGTAAATGAGAGAACTATCAGAGAATGTACTCGCTTGATACTCTGAAAAGAGTAGTGTAATGTCAGATGTCTGCACCGGAGTCACAATGTCCTAAATAGAGCAGTACAGGTTATAATGTGCTTAAAATAAGACAAATGATGTTTATGATGCAATCTACATGATTTCTAGGCCAATCTAGGTCAAAGTCAACTCTAAGTCAAACCTGGTCAACTATCTAGGTCAACTGGTCAAGTCAATGGTCAACTCCTATAGGCTAACTCAACTAAACCATAGGTCTACATAACTTAGGATACCATGTATACCATATCATAAATATACATCTACCACATATATTCATACAATACTGGACTAAAACCTTAGACATATATATCAATAACCAATCTATTTCCTACCTAGCACTAACACAACCATGAACTAAACTAACCTTCCTAACTCTCCAACACCACACCCATTAGCCAACATGCCAAATGGCCTAACCCAAGCAAGCATGCCAACCAAAAGGGGCCAAGCCTACCTAACATCCAATATCCCTCATCATAACCTACACTCATAGCCCCTGATACATGTTAACACAAAATACTATACACTATCATCCACATTAGGATACTAGGAAGTCCTATATCTAATACTGCAAGGCAAGTGGCCAAAATGGTCAAGTGCCACACTGCAATGCTCTGCTACTGCCTCTGCTTGCTGCCTTCTGCATGCTTGCTACTGCATGCTGCAAATGCTAATGAGCTAAGGCCTGCAGTGCCATAGCTGCACTGCTAATGCAAGTGCAGGCAATGCTCTGCCTACTGCTGTATACTGCCAAGGCATAGCAAGGCCAAGCAAGGCTCTTGCCTGCCCAAGAGCAGCTGCTACTGCTCTGCATATGCTAATATGCAATGCAATCCCTTCCTCATAGAACCTGGACTGAACCTAATTCAGCCCCTAAATCAGTCCTGTGTGTATATGACATTTCCTGAGGTTCAATCTCAGGGCATTTCAACACAGGGAGCATGAAAGGGGACTAAGCATGAACGGTCTGGACCTCTAATGATGCAGGACCTAACTCCTTTCCTATGGTACTAATAATATATCACCTCATATCACTTCCAAGCTCTGAAACAACCATTCCAATACATAAGGCTAAACCCAAACCTCTCCTTTATCCCTTAACTCATAAGTCAATGGCCAAAAGGCCCAAGCTAAACTACTGCCCTAAATTTCAAGTGCCATGCCAAACATGGCCAATCCCTCTAACCTTCACACAAGCTATCTTAAGTCCAATGCTAGTACATCCTAGTAGTGCAGTATGGAAAGATCCCAATCTAACTCTGACACATGATCATTCACATATTTCAAGTAAGACACACACATACACCAATATATATAGATATGTATGTACTCACATATAACATATGCAACTAGGATATCCCTTAACATTCCAATACCTGTCAACTACATTTCTTCAAAACTCAACATTTGAAATACCTGACATTTATATCACAGGCCCCTAACATTCAGTTTAAAGAATAACATCAATACATTTATGTGTGTGTGTGTGTGTGGTGAGAAAAAATCTGTGGGTGTGTGAGAGAACATATGTCACAGTGTCAATGACAGAGGTTGTGTCTATAGAAATTTCAGTATGTGTAATATGAATTGTGAGCTATTAAGGTGAGGGTCAAGGCTATTCTCAGGTTTTAGTCATAGGTAATCTCAGGAATCAGTGCACTGACAGTTCACGTATCAACCCATTGATACCACTCCATTCAACAATCAAAAAGAACATATTCGAATTTAAAAGCCCAACAAAATCAGTAAACAGACTTATAGTAGACTAATACTCATGTAGAAGAATCTAAACATGGTTAATAAACTTCAAAATCAGTCAAAATGGGATTAACAGTTCAAACTTTTAAAAACAGGGAAGTATGTATTCAGACACAGGGAAACTTTCGATTTTGATCTGTCAAAACATGATAACAATATGAAGTAAAGGTTGGTAATTAGTGTGTCTCATGTGTACGTGTACCCCCCAAGCCTACACGTGTCCACGAAGTGGACACATTCATGTCAAAACTAATGAAATAACTGTGTCAGAAAAATAGTACAACATGGCCTCATGCAACCGTGTCGAGCCCTCGTGCTCTCGACACAAGGCGACACGTGCCTCGTGCTCGTGCACGTGGGTTCGCCCATAGTAGGGCTAGGTGTGTAAGTGTCTGTATTGTGTCCAATGTGCGTCGTGTCGTGTCAATCAGTGCATATCAGTGGGGGTTTACCCGCGCGTACAGTGTGTGCGCGCGGCCAGTACGACCAGTGCGAGGAGGAGAACTCCTCGCACACTGCACCACTCGAGCCTATCTTTTGGGAGGATGGTGGCAGAGGTTGCCCCGACCTCCATGCCAAAAATTGTGTCTTAAAAAGTCGTGTCGTGTCCTACAGAAGTGTCGGGCAGCAAGGCACAGCACGGGGGTCTCGTGCTGCGTGTCCGTGTCCCTTTTGGACACGAAAAAACACGAAAATCCAATCAGTCTTCACAAAAATTAATATACACATATAGAGCAACAAATTCATATAATTAGTTTTACAAAAATCGAAAATAAAATCCTTAGAGACATTTCAACAAACACCTACACTACACTACGACACGTGTCCGATACGGACACCAAACGGACACGAATTCCACCCAAATTTTGGGGACACCTAGGGGACTCCTAGATCTAGCCCTACATGCAAAGAAAACCAAATTAATTTAAATCTATTTAGAGGGTTTTACCTATATGTGCAAAAAGCTTGGAAAAGCTTCAAATGGGGGATTCTTTCTCTTGATGCCAAAAGCTCCAAATTGACCCAAAACTGGGATTAAACCCCAAAATTAGAAAGTAGGAGAGTATTAGGTTTTAATGCAAGAAACTAGGATTAAAAAGGAATTAAAATAAATTTATGGGGATTTTTGGAAGGGGGACACATACCTTTCTTTTCCAATGTTGA
This sequence comes from Iris pallida, assembly GCA_029216955.1. Lineage (NCBI taxonomy): Eukaryota > Viridiplantae > Streptophyta > Magnoliopsida > Asparagales > Iridaceae > Iris > Iris pallida. The sequence continues at coordinate 9,489,499 of JANAVB010031219.1, forward strand.
AATGAATAAAGAAAGAGGCAAGCCCTGGAGAATAAGTGTTTATATAGGGTGGGGATCCCTATGGCTGGTTATTTTGGGTTTGGTTAGGGTTAGGGCTTCTAGTTATGGGCCATGGGCCAAGTCATGATTAAATAAATCATCAAGCCATAAGTCATTTCATGAAACCACAAGCCATGACTTAAATTTACTAAACCAAATCCCCTCATTCTAAAATTAGTTTCTAATGACTAAAAGTAGGTTAACCTAAGTTATACTAGGGTCACCATGGCTAGGGTTAGCTCCTAGGTTAGTCTATCAAGGTCAATGCTAGACAAAGTCAACCTAGTCAACCATCATTCAAATAATTCCAAAATAAATTCTAAAAATTCCTATAAATCATAATAAATTCAAATAAATCCTAAAATGAACAAAATACCCTCTAGGCTGAAATGTACTAATTAAACATCCTAATCACATGGCTAGGCTCTAGGTCAACAGTCTCCAAGGTTACACTAGCCAAACACCAAAACCATAAGTCATGATTTAAATAGTTTAAAATGATTAAAATTTACCAAAAATCATAATATAAAATAAATACCAATAAATAATATTTATAATACAAAATTTTAAAAATACCCTCATTCCAGAAACTGGGTGTTACAGGTTATGCACCTTTATCCGTTAGGTATGAGTACTTTTTGTTTGGGTACTTGTATCTGACCTTGGCTTGGAACAATAACTTGTCTCGGATTAGTTTGCCACATCTTGTCCTTGTTTGGTTGTAGGTATGGCTTACTACTCCGATGAGAAGGTATTGAACCTTGTTGGGGTTCGCATACCATATTGGTTTCATGACTTGGAAAGATACATCATCGTGGGTTAGTGTGTCATCTCCTGTCCTTGTTTGGTTGGGGGGATGGTACCCTAATCCAAAGGGTGAGGTATTAGACCATGTTATGATCCGATCTTACTTATTATTATTGAGCAGTATTTATTCAGTTTATATGGCATGATATTATGTATCTTGTTACGTCCCTCTGAGGACCTGGTTATCTCTCCAGGTGTGTGTTCATATCTTCCGCAGGTACCCTAGCCGAGATCGTGGTCTTTTCTATTTATTCGAGGATGACGTGTCTTGGATCTATCTTGCTACCTTCATCATTTCTTTTGTATATCATGTACTTTTTTTCTTTTATTTGGATTGGTAGTGGATGTGTCTGTAGCTCCCCTTCCCGAAAAATTAGAAATAGTTTATTTTTTTAATTATTTTATTCGAATGGTGATTTTTAGATTTTTTTTTTGTAAATAAATATTGTTTCGTGTACACAATTTTACGTGAAAGACCTACTTTAGAAATGATGATTTTATTAAGTTCATTGAGAAGTTACAAATAGAAATGTTTATAGGTTATATATATATATTGGATTATATATATGCGGATGTGGGGACATACGCTTAGTGTATATATATATATATATCTATAATATGTGAAGAGGAATATAATATTTTATTGATGAATATATATATAGGAAAATATAGGGGTATATAATTGGTGTGGATATTTATATATGTGTGTGTATAAATATTAATTGGCGAATATATACGTATATATGTGTATATATTATACATGGAGATATGTATATATATATTGATATGTATATATATTTAATATTGTTTTCTTTAAATACTATAAATAAGTATAAGTAACTATAAATGATTATATATATAGATATATATAAATGTACGTGCATATATGTATAAAATATACATTGTATATAGGTAAGTGTGTATATATGTATATACAGAAATATAGGTATATAAATATATATATATATGCGTGTATTGATATATATAAATGAATACGTATTTGTGTATAAGATGTATATATGTATATATGTATGGAAGTATATAGATACATGTGTAAAGTATATATATAAATATATACATGTAACTAGTATAAAAAGAAAAAGAGAATGAATGAATAGAAATCCCAGCCAAGCTACTAATCCTAAACACCCCAAACCAGCCCACGTTGGCTCATCCTTCCCAAGTGGCGTTCAACAAGCCCCAGCAGAGAATTCAAACCGAGGCAAACCGACCCGAGAGCTTGGCCCAAGCAGGGGCTCAGCTCGAGCAGCCTTCCCAAACCGAACGCCTACAACCCCAGACCCGAGCTCCCTTTGAAACCCGTACACAACAGGTTATATATCGAGAGAGAGCGAGTAAGAAGGGAAACAAAACTCCCAAACCCTAACTCGAACACACACCTGTCACCAACGCCGCCACCACCCTGCGCACTTTCCCCAGGGCCGCGCGCCGCGATGGGCCACCGCCCGCCACCGCGCGGTTCGCCGGAGGCGCGGACACACGCGCGCGCGAGACGAAGATGGCAACAGCAGCAGTAGCTGCGGGAAGCCGACTTCACGGGCAGATTTCTGCCTCCGTGTTCGACCGTTTTGCGTGCCGATTCCTCTGGTATGTTCACAACATGACCCTCTTTAATCCCTATTAGATAGTTTAATTTCTAATGATCCGAGGCTCGAGAGAAATCGAGTGAAAGTTGACGAAAAACCTGTTAAAACAGGACACTGGTTTCAGTCCCAAACACCCAACTTCACGTCGATTTTTCCACCAATGTATCCTTCGAATCAGAAAACTTTCTAAATAGAAGTTAAACCCAACACATAGGGCTAGAAATTTCCAGTAGGAAGTTTGTAGAAATTTACTTTGTACAGAGAAATAAACATATGTAAACTTCGTCAAAAACCTGTTTTAAAAACTAGAAAATCGCTCCACATGATGTGCGTCACGCCAATCCGGACGACGTGGTCGCGCACCGAAAGTATCGAAAGCTGCGTAACAGCTTCGTGGTCGTGTGAGCTTTGACGGAATTCAAATTGGTTGCGTGTGCGCGACGAATTTGATGCGTATCCGTCGAAATTCTTCGTATCGTGCACGTTGCAAATTTCTCAATTACGTTGTGCATGTTCGTCGGATCGAGACGAAACTTGTGCCAACAGGACCGTATCATTTTTCTGGTCCTGTATGCCAAGTTTGGTCCAATTCTGAGACTATTGACAAAATCACCGTTTTGCGGGCCCCACGGTCCCACTCAACGGGCGATTTTGTGCACGGCCCGCCGGAATCCAACTATGGACATACGGTTGGGTTCGTATCGGAAAACCGGATCCGTAGACATATAGTTTGACGACTTTAGAGACCGTTGACTCTGGCACGCTTTTCGGTGCAAAGCGGGTCCAACGGCGGACATCGTTTTTGCCCGAAATTACCGTTTTGCCCTGTGTCCAGAATTGGACTTAAGGACAGGCAATCCTAGCTAATTTGACTATTCTGAGATCATTGGTATTGTTTATTTCAGCTTCTGGGGACGGTTGTATGGGCTTTGACCATTGTGGCATAATTAGTGGTACAGATTGTCGGTTTCACCAGCAGAGGACCACAGGCGAGTACAGTTTATTGTTTGCATTTCGATATTGATCTTACTATATTTCATTGATTAGTCATTAGTTATGTGATTATTTTCTATTATAAATTGTTGAGTCGGGAATGAGAAGTACCAAGGATGTGTGATCTGACCTTAGACCGTGTAGACCGTGTAGACCGTGTTGCATTATTTCTTGTAGACCGTGTAGACAGTGTTTTATTTATTTCTTGTAGACAGTGTAGGCAGTGTTTTATTTATTGCATTTAAACTGTGTAGTTAATGATTATTATTCTGTAGATAGTGTTTCTTTACTGCAATATTAACTGTAGACCGTGTAACTGTAGACCGTGTAACTTTAGACCGTGTAACTGTAGACCGTGTAACTGTAGACCGTGTAACTTTAGACCGTGTAACTGTAGACCGTGTAACTTTAGACCGTGTAGACCGTGTCGCATAATTGTCCCGAGACCGATCACATATCAAAGGTACTTCTAACAGTCGGGGAGAGTATTTTGTGTCAATTTACTTACTATTGGTTTTTATATTTCATGTTTATTTTCAAACCCATGATTGATGTCTAACCTTTGTTTATAGTCATCTTCTTTATTTGAAATTGCATTCAGTGAATTGTGCTCGTTCTATTCCTGACTGGAAACCAACATTTTCAGGTTAGCCGTGGATTCACTTAGCTTGGGAAGTGACGGGAATACTTGCAGACAAAAGCCTAGAGACTAGCTAGATAGTTGAGTTGTAGTCATTCATTTATTTGTACAAGTTTATATTTTTCTACAAATGTAAAACTTGTGATCATTGTAAATTAAATTAATTTTGTCAATGAGTATTATTTGTGAATTTGATCTTCATGGCCGTGACAGCGTTCTACCGCCGACACTGCGGCGTAGGCTGGCTTGGACACGTCTCGTATCTATTTAAAAAAAAAAATGGGTGCGGGTCGTGACAAGTTTTTGTGGTGGCCCATGCAGGTCAGTCTTCGCAAATCACGCGAACTCGTGATGGTACTTAAGTTAGTTGTACTATTGCGAGCCTGCGGCAAGGAAATGCTCATTCACGAATTAAGATTAATTTAATTTAAGTGAATGACTAGGACTAGGAGTCCCTTATACAAAATTACCGATGGGTAGTCTAGGCCATGCAATTTAGGATGAGGGTCATTAATTTTGATACCATGTCAGATCCCCATAGTTACACTATTACCTCTTGATAGGACGATATGATCCAATGTGGATAGATTATTCACTTGGTGAGGCAGAGTTTCCTAGAGTAATGATCTAACCTTGATGAATTATTCAATTCATTCTCCTTGCCTCTAAGATATCATCCCCATATCCTAGCCGAATTATCTATATAATTGCTAGTTGCCCTAAGAATCATTATTTTACAAAGTTCTGATTTTGTTATCCATATACGGACCTTGAGTTAGTTTCGATTCAAGTTTGTCCCTCAGAGGCTTGAATACACATGGAAGAGTTAGAATATTTGTATTTCTTTTGTCCTCAGTTATTTCCCCATGTGCAATCTTTTATCTTAAGGGTTGTGACTGGTAGGACAAATGCTTACGCTTTATTTCATAGGCAATTTGTTTGAATCTCTAGGAGCTCATAGGTTTTTTTACGGATGTAGTTAAGAGAATATTAGTTGACTCATGATGGCAGGACAGCAGCGCACTATCGCCATTATTTGAATTATAGAGACCATAAATTTACTGCAGCCAGCAGCGCACTGGCGAGACACGACTCCTAGAATTGAAATTAGTCTAAGAAAATATAGGATTATAGAATATTTCTAAAACTATGGCTAGTGGTCCTCTTTGATCGTAGTTACCCTTGTGACAGGTAGAGTATCTGATAGGATATCACATCTGAGCCACGGAACCAAGGGTTTACCATCGTACGATTTTACGGGCGAGGCGTAGTCCTCGGTGAAACAACTTCAGACGTGATTATAAATTAGGGATACCATAGAGGATATAGGACAGTGCCCTGTATGTTCTATAAGACCCGAAGCCAATAGTAGTGGAAGTTTTGTAAGTTGGGTAGCATGTCTCCCTACCTAGCGTCCTGAAGTCCTTGTGACTTATTGACGAGGAAATTGAGTAACGCTAATAGGTTTACCTGGAAAATAGAAAATAAAGGTCCATAACCCATTAGTCAACCAAGTCTTTGTGGATAAGAAGATAGTAGGAAGACCGTATAAGCAAGACCACCGGGTAAGGTTTGATTCTCACAAAACTCGAAATACTTGTGCCTTCTTTCAAAAATCTCGCATAATTGTATTCGACTAACTTAACAAACGCTACTGTTACAGCTTAGTTTTGCAAGCTTACTCTTTTATCGAGCTTGATCCAAGACATATGTTTATTGGGGACGCCCACTAACATATCGTCTAATCAGAATTGATATATTACGGTCTGATCAGCCGTAGTACACTCAGTTCGCTCTCCCTCTTATTAACCTACGTGGATTGAGATGTAGATGTCTATAGGATCTCATCCGCGACTGCTTTGACAATTCCTCTTGAATTATACATTCGCCTTTGAATCACGAATTTGTACTCAGTGATATCTTTATTGAACTCTTTATTCGTTTTTGTCTTTCACTAATTTGGAAAGACGGAAGCTCGTGAGTGGCAGAAAGATACCGAGTATCCCCATGGCTATGGTAGTTGTATACACAAGGGTAGTTATCGTCAGCCAGCCATATGATCGAGTTACTCGTTCTCCTCTCGACCCCAAACTGTTATCGGGACTTTCTAGCTACCTGAATTTGAGAATGATTAGGGTTTTACCCTTAGTCGAAATGCCAACCCAAGAGACCATCTATCCTCAAGGAACCAATTGTTGTGAGCCTCTAACTATTTGCTGGAAGCTTGCACTAACTAGCAATCCTTAAACCTTAACCCAACCTTTCCTCGACCAAGCCCACAGTTTAGACATAAGATGAATAGACAAGAATAGGGACAATTATTTACCGTGACTATGGTAGATGCTCATCCCGAGATTGGATTCCAACAAATATTACCCTAGTTATGTAAATTTTTTATTAAGACCTAACTAGTGTTGGAACACCACAGTCACTAGCTTAGCCAATACCATGGCTTATATACCCTGTCATAGTATGATCTAGCAGTGGTCAACATACCACCACCCTTGTGAAAATAGTCTGACAGGCTTGACACAGATAGAAATTCACGACTCAGTTGATAGAATTCCCTTCATGCGACGTGACTTAGAGTTGGTTACCCGTCGACAACTCTTGTACACTGTGGACAAGCATGTCATTCTATTTTCCCGACCATGTGTCATTGTGTACACTCATTTTCCAATTATTGAGAAATGATCTTCGACTTGATTTATATCTACCATATTCCGTTACGTCGTACCTTATTCTTTATTACCGAGAATCGAGGTACGATATCCTGACATTGAAATCCTTCTAACCTCATTATACCTAAAACTATATCCTAGCTTCTAAGGTGGGTAGACTGTAAGCCTCCTAAAATTTTTGGGATATACAAGGATTACCGATGGATTTGAATAACTTCCATTAGGATGATGATTAGTGCTCTTGGACTCCCACTTTCCATCTAGATCATATTATGTTCTCGACCGTGTCACTAACAATCGGAGCACGAGACCAGCTGTTACCTTCCAACAAAGTTCATATGTAAGATCTAGACGAGTCCACCTTCATCTAGGCATATCATGTCCCACTCAAGCATGTCCCCTTGTACCCTATTTTTATGGTACGACTTTCAGGTTAAAAAGGACTAGCGGTAACCCTTACCATAGCACCTACCCGTTATACTTTTCGACTTTAATTAGAGACTCAACCTTGACTCGAATCTTTCGACTCAATATATGTTGGTGATCGACTCGAAGCCCACTACGCACCTGTCACCAGTATGCCACTCAATCGTGCCTTCTCGTGCTACTTAAACACAAAAGACACTGAAGACGCATCTTGGACTGACTGACCCACTAGTTCAACCACTTGGGTAGAAACCTACTCTAGGTTACCCTAACCTAGTAGAAGTAGTTTTATTAGGATCTTGTCCAGTCCATGTAGATTGAAGTCCAAGGTTCATCCAACCGCCGATTGAGGTACAATTGAGGAACCCAATAAGACCCAGTAAAATCCATCCATACGTACCACTATTTTTGGACTGTAAGCCGAACTATTTAAAATAGGATCCCATACCTATTATAGTCTCCACCTCTTAGAATGCGAAGTCATCTGTAACCTTTATTTTCAACTACCTGGAAATTGCGATCCGATCTTGTATTGCAGTTATATCCCTTGCTCGTGTGTTTAATTAAGCACGAAAAAGGTCATAATCTTGATTTCTTAAATTCTATTCCATTATAAAATCTTGTGCAGATAAAATTTTGAGAACGGAATTTATGTATTACATGGATTGCAAGCCCTCTAAGAGCGAAGGGTTCTTCGATGTAGCAAGTGACTGGACTAGAGTAGCCCAATCTAGCGAATAAGACTATAGGTTCATAAATACTCTTTCTACCTGTGTTATTGTATATTCTCTACCGTCCTTTAAACTTCATAATTGCTCTTGATTATTCTTCCTTATCCTCCTGTCCTCTCTTTTGCAGATAGACGAAGGTCATACTTATTAGAATTCACCAATATTTCTTAGCTACTTGTGTAAATTACTGCTTGCTAAGTTCGGGTTGCTTGATAGATACGAGAGGATTATAGATACCATATGCCTAGATATTTGTTGGTAGGATTGTTAGCAACCAGTTAGAAGATTGTAATATTCTAGTATGAGGGAGTAGTGTGACCCAAGGTGGGTAGAAGTCCTCAAGGACTCGTAGTTACGAAATGGCTAGGAGGAGGTTATAAAAATTTTGGGGAATTAAATTGGAGGAGATTAAGGGAATCCTAGACCTTGAAATCTTAAGGAATGGTTACAAATTAGAATTTCGAGGACGAAATTATTTTAAGGTGGGTAGATTTGTAGCTCCCCTTCCCGAAAAATTAGAAATAGTTTATTTTTTTAATTATTTTATTCGAATGGTGATTTTTAGATTTTTTTGTAAATAAATATTGTTTCGTGTACACAATTTTACGTGAAAGACCTACTTTAGAAATGATGATTTTATTAAGTTCATTGAGAAGTTACAAATAGAAATGTTTATAGGTTATATATATATATTGGATTATATATATGCGGATGTGGGGACATACGCTTAGTGTATATATATTATATATCTATAATATGTGAAGAGGAATATAATATTTTATTGATGAATATATATAGGAAAATATAGGGGTATATAATTGGTGTGGATATTTATATATGTGTGTGTATAAATATTAATTGGCGAATATATACGTATATATGTGTATATTATATGGAGATATGTATATTATATTGATATGTATAATATTTAATATTGTTTTCTTTAAATACTATAAATAAGTATAAGTAACTATAAATGATTATATATATAGATATATATAAATGTACGTGCATATATGTATAAAATATACATTGTATATAGGTAAGTGTGTATATATGTATATACAGAAATATAGGTATATAAATATATATATGCGTGTATTGATATATATAATGAATACGTATTTGTGTATAAGATGTATATATGTATATATGTATGGAAGTATATAGATACATGTGTAAAGTATATATAAATATACATGTAACTAGTATAAAAAGAAAAAGAGAATGAATGAATAGAAATCCCAGCCAAGCTACTAATCCTAAACACCCCAAACCAGCCCACGTTGGCTCATCCTTCCCAAGTGGCGTTCAACAAGCCCCAGCAGAGAATTCAAACCGAGGCAAACCGACCCGAGAGCTTGGCCCAAGCAGGGGCTCAGCTCGAGCAGCCTTCCCAAACCGAACGCCTACAACCCCAGACCCGAGCTCCCTTTGAAACCCGTACACAACAGGTTATATATCGAGAGAGAGCGAGTAAGAAGGGAAACAAAACTCCCAAACCCTAACTCGAACACACACCTGTCACCAACGCCGCCACCACCCTGCGCACCTTCCCCAGGGCCGCGCGCCGCGATGGGCCACCGCGCGCCACCGCGCGGGTCGCCGGAGGCGCGGACACACGCGCGCGAGACGAAGATGGCAACAGCAGCAGTAGCTGCGGGAAGCCGACTTCACGGGCAGATTTCCGCCTCCGTGTTCGACCGTTTTGCGTGCCGATTCCTCTGGTATGTTCACAACATGACCCTCTTTAATCCCTATTAGATAGTTTAATTTCTAATGATCCGAGGCTCGAGAGAAATCGAGTGAAAGTTGACGAAAAACCTGTTAAAACAGGACACTGGTTTCAGTCCCAAACACCCAACTTCACGTCGATTTTTCCACCAATGTATCCTTCGAATCAGAAAACTTTCTAAACAGAAGTTAAACCCAACACATAGGGCTAGAAATTTCCAGTAGGAAGTTTGTAGAAATTTACTTTGTACAGAGAAATAAACATATGTAAACTTCGTCAAAAACCTGTTTTAAAAACTAGAAAATCGCTCCACATGATGTGCGTCACGCCAATCCGGACGACGTGGTCGCGCACCGAAAGTATCGAAAGCTGCGTAACAGCTTCGTGGTCGTGTGGGCTTTGACGGAATTCAAATTGGTTGCGTGTGCGCGACGAATTTGATGCGTATCCGTCGAAATTCTCCGTATCGTGCACGTTGCAAATTTCTCAATTACGTTGTGCACGTTCGTCGGATCGAGACGAAACTTGCGCCAACAGGACCGTATCGTTTTTCTGGTCCTGTATGCCAAGTTTGGTCCAATTCTGAGACTGTTGACAAAATCACCGTTTTGCGGGCCCCACGGTCCCACTCAACGGGCGATTTTGTGCACGGCCCGCCGGAATCCAACTATGGACATACGGTTGGGTTCGTATCGGAAAACCGGATCCGTAGACATATTTTGACGACTTTAGAGACCGTTGACTCTGGCACGCTTTTCGGTGCAAAGCGGGTCCAACGGCGGACATCGTTTTTGCCCGAAATTACCGTTTTGCCCCTGTGTCCAGAATTGGACTTAAGGACAGGCAATCCTAGCTAATTTGACTATTCTGAGATCATTGGTATTGTTTATTTCAGCTTCCGGGGACGGTTGTATGGGCTTTGACCATTGTGGCATAATTAGTGGTACAGATTGTCGGTTTCACCAGCAGAGGACCACAGGCGAGTACAGTTTATTGTTTGCATTTCGATATTGATCTTTACTATATTTTATTGATTAGTCATTAGTTATGTGATTATTTTCTATTATAAATTGTTGAGTCGGGAATGAGAAGTACCAAGGATGTGTGATCTGACCTTAGACCGTGTAGACCGTGTAGACCGTGTTGCATTTATTTCTTGTAGACCGTGTAGACAGTGTTTTATTTATTTTTGTAGACAGTGTAGACAGTGTTTTATTTATTGCATTTAAACTGTGTAGTTAATGATTATTATTCTGTAGATAGTGTTTCTTTACTGCAATATTAACTGTAGACCGTGTAACTGTAGACCGTGTAACTTTAGACCGTGTAACTGTAGACCGTGTAACTGTAGACCGTGTAACTTTAGACCGTGTAACTGTAGACCGTGTAACTTTAGACCGTGTAGACCGTGTCGCATAATTGTCCCGAGACCGATCACATATCAAAGGTACTTCTAACAGTCGGGGAGAGTATTTTGTGTCAATTTACTTACTATTGGTTTTTATATTTCATGTTTATTTTCAAACCCATGATTGATGTCTAACCTTTGTTTATAGTCATCTTCTTTATTTGAAATTGCATTCAGTGAATTGTGCTCGTTCCATTCCTGACTGGAAACCAACATTTTCAGGTTAGCCGTGGATTCACTTAGCTTGGGAAGTGACGGGAAATACTTGCAGACAAAAGCCTAGAGACTAGCTAGATAGTTGAGTTGTAGTCATTCATTTATTTGTACAAGTTTATATTTTTCTACAAATGTAAAACTTGTGATCATTGTAAATTAAATTAATTTTGTCAATGAGTATTATTTGTGAATTTGATCTTCATGGCCGTGACAGCGTTCTACCGCCGACACTGCGGCGTAGGCTGGCTTGGACACGTCTCGTATCTATTTAAAAAAAAAAATGGGTGCGGGTCGTGACAGTGTCTCCACCCAACATATTGTATCAAGGCAATTTATTATCATTATATGATATCTGTTATTTATTTATTTTGTGTGGATGAGATTAGTCATGGTTCTACTGTATTTTACAGCTTACGTATATTTATTATACGGCTGACATGTCTACGTTCCTAGTCCTACGTACTTTGGGACTAGGGCGTTACATTACCTAATATACTTTATAAGTGGTAAGTAGAATATATATATAATATATATATATATATATATATATATATATATATATATATATATATATATATATATATTTTTAAGTAGAATATATATATATATATATATATATATATATATATATATATATATATATATATAAAATATATATATATATATATATATTTTTTATTTTTTTTTACATATATATATATATATATATATATAAAATATATATATATATATATATATATATGAAGGATAGGCATCCCCACAATTTTTGCATCCCCATGCATCCCCATGTTCACATCCGTTGGATGTGCTTTAAGTCATCTAATCTTAACCATTGGTGAATCAACGGTTAAGATTAGATGACTTAAAGCACCATCTAACGGTGCAAATAGGGGGGATGCATGGGGATGCAAAAAGTGTGGGGATCTTGATCTTTCCTCTATATATATATACATATGTATATATATATATATATTTTTTATATATATACATATGTATATACATATATATATATATACATATATATATATATATATATATATATATATATATATATATATATATATATATATATATATATATATACAATGTATATATATATATATATATATATATATATACATATGTATATATATATATATATATATATATATATATAATATATATATATATATATATATATATATATATATATATATATATATAAATATATATATATATATATATACATATGTATATACATATATATATATACATATATATATGTATTACATATATACATATGTATGTATACCAGTTGGATATACAAGGTGAGGTATATACATATAGTAGGTACATATAGGTTATGTATAGATAATTATAGTTGGAGAGAAGGGTATATTGTAGGCTATTAGCTTATATATATATATATATATATATATATATATATATATATATATATATATATATATATATATATATATATATATATATATACAGAAATGCTCCAAAACCAGCCGGCTGGTTTTGCATTATAGAACCATCCTATGTTTTATGGATTGGATTGGATTTTAGTGGTTGAGATTAAAAGGCGTAGACCCCACCACCTTTTTAAGTCATTTAATCTCAACCATGCAATTCCAATCCAACGTGTATAACATAGGTTGGTTTCATAATACAAAACCAGCCGGTTGGTTCTAGAGCACTCATATGTTTACCAGTTGGATATACAAGGTGAGGTATATACATATAGTAGGTACATATAGGTTATGTATAGATAATTGTAGTAGGAGAGAAGGGTATATTGTAGGCTATTAGCTAAAGTAGCATATAGCAATATATATAGTTGTATGTATATATAAGTTATGCATTATTTAGGATTTGCTAATAGCTTGTTAATGGGAGTTGAGGTATAGTGTAGAGACCATGATACTTTAACAAGCCATTTGACCTAGATCATGAGTTTAGTTCCCAAAACCCTATATATTGACCAACTTGACTAGTGTTGACCAAGGTTGACTTCCTTGACCTAGAAATGGTTTAGCATCATTTAGATATCATAGTTTGAGCAATTATTAATCTAGAACACTTTGTAACATGTAAATTCTCATAATAGGTCTTGTGACTCTAGTTCGGGCATAGATACACATCAGTTGCTCAGGATATCAGGCGAGTACATTCTTTGTTAGTTTTTATTCATGATAGTATCTATATTGCTTGTTCTAGACTACTTTACTTGATGCTGACACATTGTTAACACGAATTGGTACTATATGGATCTTGTCAGAGATATTATCCCCTCATCGGGTGCAACGGGTATTTCATGTTAATGTACTTTATCATGTGCATTATGTACTCCTTGTGTTAGTATTGTTCATATACACTCATGTGCTCTCATGTACTCTCATGTTCACATGTGCTTCATGTTCAAACTAACAATCATGTACGTAACGTAATATAAACGGATCCTTGTGTATTGATTGGGGTAAGGAGGAGTAGAAGTGGTTATATGATTAAAATCTCGTAGTGTACTCATGTATATGTCGATTATACCCTCACGTATGATAGAGTTACCATAGATTACTCGAGTACAACCTAAACCAATCATATAACTTCCTTGTGCTCTGAATCACTTATATTTACTATAGTTCTTAGATTCTCTATTTTATTCATATATTCAGTTTCTTTATTTATATTCCTGTATTCATGTACTTCTTTTACAACACGTCATGTATTCTATTATATTGCTTGTTCTATATTTTCTACCATGCACTGGAACTGCTTTCAGAGTTATGTATTCGCTTAAATCCTGACTGGATATGTTGACAAAATTTTACAGGGAACCAGGAGGATCCAGCTAACCTAGAGGAGATACCAGTAGTGCTTAGAATGGATTGTTAGGATATTGTCTGGGTTGTTTTCAGTTATCTTTCATGAGTTGTATATAAATATTACTTCTATTTTGCGGTTGAGATGATAACACTTAATCTTATTTATATTTGGTTGTATTGCACTTTGATATCTTTCTACCAAATCTATATCTTACGATTATTTCTTCCTTAGCTTTTGTGATTGAGTTGTATCTTCTGAGATGGTCCTCCGTATGGAGAGTATATACTGTACAAGTTCATTAACTGTGTTTAAATGTTGTTGAAATCTAGGACATCGTTCTACCGCCGACACTGCAGCGTAGGCTGGACATACCCACGGCATCGTACCCTTATACTGGGTGCGGGTTGTGACAACAAGTCACTTAAATTATCTTACGAAGTATTATAGAAAGAAATGGCCCAACAAGTATTCACCATAACTCGATCCAACCACGACCGCTGTTTCCTCTCCCCTTTTTTCTTATTGCTCCAAGTAAACTCTGGATCGATATAAGGCACTGCAGCCAGATTAACATTCATAACAAAGTTAGAAAAATCATTCATGGAGGCTAATATCGGCCTAAGACCCCTGATTTTCTCCTCCGGCCGCAGCACCGTATTGAAGTCACCACCACACAGCCAAGGAGTATCCAGCCTCTTCTCTTGAATCAACAAAAGTAGTCCCATAACATGGTTCTATCTCTAACAGAGCATCCCCCATGAATAGTGGAAATAAGGAAGCTCCTTTCCAACTTGTTGTCCTCTGCCCACACCGTGAGTGCCTGCTTATCGTCATCATCTGTCTTCATCTGTATGTCTCCTCTAGCCATGATCCAAATATCCTTGCACCCGGCCAACCCTTGCTTGAAACCCAGCTTCATCTGATAAGTTTTTAGTTTCTCCACTTTAATCTTAGGTTCGATGATGACCAATATCGATATATTATGAATCTTGCAAAGATATTTTAGTCTGTTTATATATATTTTGTTAGCCGCACCCCTCACATTCTATATAAGGATTTTATACATGAATGTCGGAGGTAGGATCACAGGAAACAACTTTGGAGCTCGGCCGCAATAACGACCGTCCATCTATCGATGCCTCATTTTTCTTCTTTCTGTTTCTTTTTTTCCTTCTTTCCTGCAACTCTCATAATCCTACCTCTGAGCCTTGACCCTACTGTCCTGCCACACCCACGTTCTGAGAAGAAATAGATCCTTCTGAAGATAATCCTTCTCCTCCCTCCTGTAAGGTATTAGTAGCATCTCTGCTCACCTGCTTAGATTCTTGTACCTCGTCTCCCTCTATGTCAACTCCAATAACCTCCCTCGAGGAGGAGGGACCGAAATCAATGTGTCAGCTATAGCCTCCTTAGCCTAAGCTTCTATTACTGGTACTGATGACATAGAATCAGGGTATATCTCCTCTTCCTCGTATCCCTGTTGCTCATCACACTCTATCCTCAATGTCCCCTGCTTCTTTGTAGTAGCATTGTTGGTGTCCCTGACTCTCCTTTGAAGAATATGGACCGTCCCTCGGTACATACTTCTACACACACATCTTTGCCTTTCTTCGCCCTCTCCTTTTCTGCCCTGTTCAATACATCCATGTCCCCTACCTTCTTCTTCCTGCCCTCTGTCTCTTTTTGAGGAGCTTTACACCCCTTTGTTTTATTCCCGCGATGCTGACATATGTTGCAGTAGAAAAGAGGCTTCTCATAAACTACCTGCTGCCAATAACTCCGTCCTCTCGGGAGAACAATCCTCATTTTGGAGTGAAGTAATTACTCGAATCCACCTCAACGAATATCCTAGCTTTGTCTGGTCTAGCTCCAGAAGTAGAGGCGCTATCAATGCACTCCAAGAAAAATACCCTGTTATAACGCTTGAAAGGAAGCTGTTACAACGGTTCATATATAAACGTTACAGAATTTTAGCAACACTACATAATATGACAGTTCTGAAGAAATTTTGGCCTATTATAACGATTTATAGTGCCAAGCGTTATATATTATTCATACTATGACATTGTTACATGCAATCATTATAAAAAGTGGTAAAAAATTAGAATCCCCCTCGAATGCCCCGCTCAAACCCGACCCCTGAATCAAAAGCATCGTTTCTTTTTGTTTTTCTCTCTCTCTCATTTTCCTTCTCATCACCCAGAGCTCCCTTCTCTCGCTCTCCTTAATTCCTATAGCTAGGGTTTTTTTTAAGCCGCTGGTCGACCGTCACGGTCCAATCTAGGGTTTCGATCCATCTGTCAATCTAGGTCAAGGGCTCCAATGTTCGTTCTCTTCTCCTCGACATGGGCGGAAGAGATGTGATCTCCGACGACGAAGGTAAGTTCCTCTCTCTTGAAGTAGTCTCACTTGCTTCAGTTGGGGATTTTATTTTTTCCAACATTTCTACGAATTTTGTAGACGAGTTCGAGGAGCAAGAGAAAGTACATGGGGGCGACAAGGAAGCCGACGGCACAATCGAGAGGGACGACGACGAGGACTATGAGGAGGAAGAGGAAGGTACGAGATTTGAGGGTTTCGTAAGTTTTTTTGGTGGGGAAAATTGGGGCTTAAATGTTTGATATGTTTCAGAGGAGGGCCAAGATGAGTACAAGAAGGACGGGTTCATAGTGGACGAGGAGGAAGAAGAGGAGGACAAGAACTGGGACAACGACGAGGAAAGGCAAAGAAGGAATAAGAATAAGAGAAGGTCAAAACTCATCTCTAAACCCTCTATTTTTATTGTCGATCATGTTATTTTTTGCTGTTTCAGGAAGTATTTTTTCCCCTTACATGCGTGTTCATTCGAGCAGAGAACCCGAAAAGAACTACGTCCTCGACGAGGACGACTACGAGTTACTCCAGGACAACAACATCATGGGCATTCGGTGCCCAAAACCCGTATATTTTTCGATCCAATTACCATTTTGTCTTGCAAATTTTGATTTGTTTGTTATAGTTGCATAGTTGCTCCTTGTAACTTATAAGAAGAAAATCGATTGCGTAGCAGCTTTTATGCTATTGAAATTCTTTTACCTAGTCATATATGGGGCCCTGAACTTTATTGAGGCACTTGAACTTGCTGCAACGCTTAGAGATATGTCAACATGAAACCAAAGTTGAGCATATCTTTGTATTGGGGCATTCTGCAAGACAATAAAAAATTTTCCTAGTGAAGTTTTTATTAATTATTTGTTCATATGTTTATTAGATGGTTGACGATGGTTACATATTGTTATATTCTATTTGAAATTTTATGTTCACTGAAACTTGGTTAAATAATATTTTGATACTATATATATTACTGCAGTAAATATTGATGTATTATCTTTATCGATTTAGTATATTTGAGCCTATGCTATTCTTTCATCATAATAGTCATGTCCTCAATCCATCAAAAATGATAATCAGTACACCATTCATCTCTCAATATGGCATATATATATACTCGTAGTGCATATGTAGTGATGTACTACTATTTATTATTTTTATAGAAGTATGATTCTTTTTTTGATCTTTTTGCTTAAAATTTATCCTTTATAGATATCACTTCTTTCAGATTGATACTTGAGCACACATATTTGTCAATAAGGTGGCAAACGTTTTGTGCATAGTCAAATTTTGATGTACAAAAATGAGCGTTATTACCTATACTGAATCATCACTTCACGAGTTTGTGGTAAAACTTAGTAGTCATTTTTATACCGAGAAAAAGGAAATTCAGTTTGCATCTGACAGGTATTTCTCCACATCTAATAGTTCGATATATGATTTAGAGGTAGATATATGACTTGGGGCCAAAAATTAGATGGCTTTGCCCCTGCTGAAAAATACATGAATATGATAAGCTAACCTGCATAGAACTTGGATTTGAATTAGACAAAGATTGGACAGAGAAACCTGAGCTAATAGCTTAGGTTGCAAGTATAGCTTATTATGGTAGTAGAGCTAAGGTTGTACAACTTAGGTTCTGTACAAAGATGTAGTCAGTTATGATGGTAGTAGAGATTAGGTTGCAAGTAGAGTCTTCTCATTTCCAAGTTAATAGCTTCATAGCAGTACTTTGATTGTTCCCGCATGGATGTACTTTGTTCAAAATTTTCGTGTGTGCGTACAGTTATGCGGGCCTTGAGGGCCTAAAAGAAACCCATTATGTTGCTTTTGTTTTATACTTCTTTGGTATCATAGGATTTTTTTACGCTAGAGGCGGCTATGTTGAACTCTCAAAGAGGTTATCACTTCCACTAGGTTCCACCCTTGACAAGTAAGAGGGTATTCACTTTGATTATTATTCATGATTTTTATCATGTTGATTGGTGGATTATTATCCATCCTTATTTTAATTCATGCTATAAATAATATGTATATCACGAATTTCAAAAGTTTCAATTTGACATGGATAGGGATGATGGTTTAATTTCGTCTGTTGGTGGGTATGGAAGGTGGTTTGTTTTAATCCTTAACGCCGTCCACTAGCTGATACTTCTCAAAGCAAACTATATTTCGCAAGAATGAGCACAAAAGTTTGCTTCTGCAGGGTGAGAATAGCTTTGTTTCACCTTCGTGGCTCATTTACTTTATTTTATTGCGACTTGGATTAATTATTTATGCAAAACTTTATATTCTACAGATTTTGAATATGCTTTGATTGTCTTTTAATTTTTTCAGGTGAGGGTGCCATTTTCATCTTTTCATCCTGTGAATCCATATGATCCCCCACTTGATACTTTTCTTGTGCATACCTTGACTATTCGCTTTGAACCGAGAAGACAGGTTTGTACTCCATGTGGTACAAATGTGGAACTTTACATCTTTGCCAGATTTTGTTCATCATATTTTAGTTGCAATCATCAAGTCTTTGTTTCACAAGAATATTTCTTATGCTTGCTGCAAAGACTTGCTGAAGGAACCTCAGCGAATAAGCAGGACCATGTCCGTATGGTCTAATACTTGTATCTTTTTACGTTTTCACTAAGATGAGTCTTTATTATATTCCTTATGATGCTTTATAGTTGACATTTACTCTACTGTTAAATCAGAATTCAATTACCTATGGTTGTTGAACTGGCTGTTGTTGGCTGGTTATGTACAAAGTAGTACGATGTTATTGTGTTTTAGTTTAAAACTGGATATTCTATGGTTGGCATATAACTGATTCTTTATTTTTCAGACTGTTGGTTTGGTTCTAGTTATCTTATTTATTAATTTGTGGAATTATCAGTAATTGATACTTTCATGAAAGCTTTGGAGGTTAATAAAATATTTTATTTAATATGGATGTTCTATGGTTAGCATATAACTGCTATTGTCTGATATGTGCATCTGCAGATGGTACCTGAATAATGAGCTTACTTTGGTTTCTTTTAGTGGGATCACTGGAAATATTTGGGCTTCAACCAGTACAGTTTGGTCAGGTATAACATCTAATTTCAAGTTTGAAGTATCTTATCTGTACCTTTATTTGTTGGTTGTAGAATCGAGGATTCTCAAGTTGCTCCTTTCAACCGTTTTGAGGGTACTTTTGAAGGAAAATTTTGTATTGGTGAATGCCAAAGAAATGATTTGAGGCCTAGTGCGCTAAAAAGAAAAGAAAATATATATATTTGGAATATTTTTTGAAATGTAATTAAAATGAGGATATGTTGGTGAAGCAAAAGCTGAAAAAGGAATTGTTTTTGAAATGTAGTTAAGATGGTGATATGTCAAGCTAAGGCTGAAAAAAGAGATATATGTGTAATTAAGATGGTGTGATATTTGGAACTGGAAATTATGAATGAAATGTTTCAAATTTTATAATGTTTGTGTTGTTCTGGAAATTATGTATATTTGTCCCATACATGACGTTTTATGATTTTTTTGAATTGCAAAACTGTTTAAAAAATGTTATGTATATATGGCCTAGTTATGACACTACGACATAAACTTCTTATATATAGTGTGTCTTTAATGTCATTGAAAATTTGATGTTATATATAATTGTGTCTGTAATGTCGATTTAAAATTTTGTGTTATATAATAGAACTATTTATATCGTTTTCAAACAGAAAATGTCATATAAGGTAGAACCATTCATAACGGTTTTTATAAACATTTATAACACCCGTTTTCATCACGGTTGCTGGTGTAAAAAAACTGTCATAAAATATCATATATGACGATTTTTACCCGACATAAAAAGGTATTTTTCTTGTAGTGATGGCCAAAGGAACGCCAATGCATTCCGCAATATTGAACATGGAAGTCTTCGATATGAGGTGCGGCGGAAGATCTGGAAGCGTAACGCAAACATGGGCCGATGACGATTCCTCAGAAGGTGAAAAATCAGTGGTCCACTTGAAGATTCTCATTGGACACTTGCAAATATACCACAAATCTTTTGACCGCAGTCGAAGGTGATCCTCTTGACATCGTGGGCGGACGAGAATGTGTTTATAATCAGTACGACCAATGAAGACTTCTCCCTTGAAACCAAAGCCGACGAAAGCCACTCGAATGTCCGCCAGAGAGGCCTTACCATGGGAAAACTTTCCCACTAATGCAAGCATGAACGGGGCAACATGTATGGCTTTGTCTTCTTCGCTGAGCGCGATCGCCGGGACACCTTGAAAGAAATGAGGCTTGCGGTGGGGGATGTAAGGGGGTTCTGGGACAGGTGGAGTTGGGCTGACACAATCGTCGCAAATGAGCCTGCTTTAAGGCCGGTAGTCGCCGTCATGGTTGATATGGGCCTAGTCACTAGGGGCACATTGGTGAGGGAGGGTGGCGGATGTGGCATGGATATGACCCGCAACGACGGATTGGGAGGGAGGGGTGGGGGGAAGGGGGGCTAGGCTTCATGTTTGATATATATATATATATATATATATATATATATATATATATATATATATATATATATATATATATATATATCGTTCCGAAGGCACTAGTCTAGTGGTAGTGCGGGGGCCGATCAAGCATAAGTCTTGGGTTCGAATCCCCCCTCGAGCGGCTGGGTGGCTTATATAGCCGTGGCCAGAGTTAGAGAAATGACACCATGCATTCGGAACGATATATATATATATATATATATATATATATATATATATATATATTATATATATATATATATATATATATATATATATAACAATTAAGCCTATAAATAACAAAGGTGAACCCAAAAAAATTAGATGGGTCTCTTTCAATCAAAATCATTCCCATTGTCACCATGCATGCATAAAAGTAACTTCTCATTTCAAGAATTCTATTTTAGTTGGCAGAGTTTCTACATAAAAATTGTACCAATAATAAGCATTTTTCAATGGTTTTCAATTTTTATCTTATATAAAATTGTCTAATATTCAGATAGAAAATATTAAATAATTTTTTTCTGATTTAGCTTAAAAGTACTCGGAGGGAGAAAATTATATTGGAGATGACATAATAGGTCGCTCCTCGCCACCCCCTATACTATACTGATAATGCCAATGGTGTAGCCTACTCCTAAACCTATAACCTATATAGATTGACCATATTTCTTGAACCACTTCGACCTGTCCCATATCATGTCTATGAAAATTAAATTAAGTTGACAAAAGTCATAAAGGTATTATATGTATTTTAACGGCGCAAGCTGAAAGTAGTTCAATGGTTAAGTGTAATATATTTAGAAATTATGTAGGAACCATTGGATATTTATGAAGTTTCTTTTTCTCTTTCCTTCTCCTTCTCCTCCTCCTTCTTCTTCTTCTTCTTCTTCTTCTTCTTTTTCTTTTAGACTCAACAGTAGGAATAAATTTTTTTGACATGGTACAAAGTTATGGAGAACAAGTTAAAATTTTCAGTTATCTTTTCAATTATTTTTGCTTATTAGTATTTGACGTAGGATTAAGGCCTAGGGGAATTATGATTGGTATAAATATCAAGATTTATAAAAATTTGGGTGTTGAACCTTTTAAATAAAACGTGAACAACCAACTTCTATTAGTTTATCACATATAATTTTAATAGAAATGCGCAAGTAATTATTAGGAATATTCGCTTTGGAATGACGTGTTGGTAACGTCGAGGCAGAGAATGAGATAAGATAAAGAGAGCCACTTTAGGATTTTAGTATCGCACCATACAACTCAAAATATATTTTTGATTTTTCCATTCTTTCATTCATAACTTCTAGACTGGAATATGTTTTCTCAATCTGCGAGAGCCACTAGATAGCGACTTTCATGTCTGAAGATTGGATAGCCCAAAAACATCCATTGAATTTTTTGAAGACTTTCTAGTTTTTGTTTTTTAGTTCCAGGTTGAGCTGGTCTTTGATAAATGCAGCAAAAATTATTTTCTTATCTCAGTAGAGACCTTTGCTGCAAAAGGCATTCTTGGCTATGTAGAGACTGGTGTGATAACATGCCTACGAATTGTAATATCCCATTCTGCATTGGCGATTGAGATCGATTGTTAGCTCGAGTCATCTTTTTGGTTTGGTTTCAAGCTTTGGCATTGTGTTGGCTTCCTAGATGTTTAGCTGGTTAGATTTTGGTTGTGCAAAGTTAGGAAATTTGGTGCAGTGTTGCAGAGGATTTGTTGCAGCGATCTGCTCGGACGTGACTTTGTTTCAGGTGGATGGCTTCGATGAGCATGTGCTCCTTTACTAGCATACTAATATAATGGATCGATAGTCATATGCTTTCTTTATGTTGTGAACCTTTGCATGCTAATAATAAAAGAGACGAACCAACATAGATAAGAGAGTAATCTCATGTCGTATCTTTCTACTATAGAACGTGGAATGTTTACCTATGATGCTAGTATAGATTTTTGTATTACTGCTATAGCAATGAATATCTTCTAGTGTAGTTATGTATAACATGGACAATAGTTCTGCTCTTTTGTTTTCATAAAATATATATCACTGTTGCAATAGTTATCATATGAGATGTAGAATGATGTTATTGTGTAGGACGAGTATTATGTTATGTTTCATAGATATAATATGGTGAGATGGTTGGGACTGTTGGGTTGCCAAGACAGTCACTGGACTGGGAGTTGCATAGAGATGGAAAGTTTGAGGTAAGTAATGACTCGAGTAGTAGGAAAAGTTTGAGTAAAGACTTGCATGGTTATGAATAACTTGTACACAAAATTTTGTTCCTCGAACGATCTCCAGGCACTAGGATTAATTTGGCCTAGGAGGAACGGGTATTACGAGACCTTCAGCGGTGGTATGACCCGTACTGAGAGGGAGTGATGCAATACGAGTATTTTGGAACCTTCAGTGGAGTTAGCACCTCGTACACGAAGCGTCATTGTCTTAATAGAATATAGTACAAGGCTTGTGGTACAAGTGACACTTATATTGGCTAAGTTGGCATGCTAGAAGCAATCAGTGTGCAAGTCGTTAGTTGAATGAGAAAATGGATGCACTGCATGCTACACATTTATTGAGCATAACATTTGTCTTCTGCAGAGACACGCATTAGGACACTATCTTTATGGTTTTTAGAATGAGTTAGCATCGTATTGAGTCTTTGCGATTTATGAGTACGATATCGTTTGTATTAAACATGGAAAGAAGGATGGTAAGTATGGGTAAGTTCAACTCTAGTGCATGATACGATTATGATTCTAGACCCCATAAAACTAATTCTAAGACAAGATTAGAAAGACCACAAATATTGTATGCACTCACTAAATTAACGTGTTGGTTTTGTGCATCAACGAGATGTCGCTCACCAGTACACATCGTACTGATACCCCACCAGATATGTGCAGGGTGGAATTCGCTTCGAAAATGCTGAGGCATTAGGAGTTCGATTGGCTGATAGTAGCAATACGGCATGAAGATGTGTTTTTTTGTATGTAGAAGACGTAATGTATGGAACATCTTGTATCGTACAGAGTTTGAGTTATAAGCCTTACGACATGATTCATTTGTATTGAGAGGTCTATGGAGAGAGTGTTTGTAACCCCTTTGTGCTTGGCTTCAAGCCTTTGTATTTCATTGCAATATTAATAATAAGAATTTTTATTTGTATATATTGTGCTGATTCAATTTATCTGCTCAATATCGTTCTATATTAACTATGTATCTTAGTTGTTCAATTGTCCATCGTACGAGCGCAACTTAGGCTCGCATGACATTAAGCCCATACGAGGATGTTCGGTTCTATGGAATAGGCACGTGACATAATTGTATCAGAGCACAACTTTAAGTCTTTTGGTTTTGGATTAAATTCATTCAACTATGATTTTACTTTCGTGATCAAAGTCTTTCTCTCTCGATATTCCGTTGTATGTTCCGTACAATAAGTCTAGATATATTATAGATTATGTCTCTTTTGGGTATTTTGCTGACCAAGGATAACCCTAAGGAGCATAACAGACGATTTGGGACAGCGTGTTCTGTTTGATTTCAAAGTTTGTTAGTGGCTTGGTATGGATGTTAAGCTCCTACCAATCATCGAGGTGTTGGGTTGTTCGAAAGGGATATTTATTCTGAGTAAATAAATGTATTGTTCGATTTACAGAGTGGTTTGATACTGAGTGGCATATGGGGTATCCTTAGCAGCGATGGTTGGATTTCAAGCATTTTGGGTAGCAATGAGTCTATCAGCAATAGATGGAATGGTGTAAGCCTCAGTTTAGAGTTGGACCTATTGATTGATTGAAATGTCTTGTGTTGGAATGATTCGGAAAAATCGAGAATGTTTGTAGACGATTGAGTTAGTTAGATAAGGGTTTGAGATTCTGAAATAGATGGCTTGGTTGAGGAAATCAATAAGGATCGCATATAAAATTATTGTATGAATTGAATGTATTTTGTCTTTAATTGAATAAGTAGAATTGATGGTACGATTGGATGATAGTACGATTGAAAGATGGTGTGATCGTAATATTTGTTTGGAAGATATGAGAATGACCAAGGATTTGGAATTTTTATTGCTCGATGATGGAGGATAGCTAAATTGATTTGTTCTTGAATGTGGATGAGCTGAGTTTATATTTAGTGCAGATGATAGCATTGGTTGTATAAATTGGAGTTTGTTGCAAAAGGAAGATCGCAAATATATTGATGCTAATATGGCTGGATATATATATATATATATATATATATATATATATATATATATATATATATATATATATATATGAGGAGATCAACACCAGTCCATGCGATGATGTTTATTGGTATCGCGGTATCATGGCAGTTGCAAAAGTGTGTTGCTTATATATATATATATATATATATATATATATATATATATATATATATATATATATATATATATATATGAGGAGATCAACACCAGTCCATGCGATGATGTTTATTGGTATCGCGGTATCATGGCAGTCGCAGTTGCAAAAGTGTGTTGCTTTGCTTATGACATAGAAATAGTACATTGCGACGACGGAGGCTTGCAAGGGAGTTATCGTGGATGAAGAAGTTTCTGCATGAAATAGGGATTTTGGAAGAATTGTATATTTTGTTTTACGATAGCCATAGTGCAATTCACCTTGGGAATATCCCGATGTTTCATAGTTGATCCAAACATATTAAGACTTGGTATCACTCGATAGATGTGCTGAAGAAGAAGAATGCGAAGCATGAGAAGGTTAACACAGATGGCAATGGAGTGGACATGCTCATAAAGGTTCTACCAAGGGGAAAAGTTTGAGTACTATAGGAGGATCGTCGATATAGCGAGCCTTCTACCTAGTTGGAAAGGAAGAGATTTGTTGGTATTGGGTGAAGTTTCCAACCTATGTGAATAAACCCCGGAGTGCAACGAGCGCCATCCATGTGTCAAAGAAGCTCAAGGAGTATGTTGAGTGCCATTCACGTATCAGAGAAACTCAAAGTATCGGAGCAGCAGTTTCTGCCCAAGCATAGAAGGAATCTAGGGAGAGTTCGGTCCAAATTCGGTCCTACATTGCTCGACTGATGTATCGAAAACAACTGAACTCGGATCGAGTTTGATTGTCGGGGCTATATGAATTTGGATCAGTATTTTCACACTGCTAGATCACATCTGTCATGACCCCCACCAGCTTTTTGGGATGCGAGTGCGTGTGCAAGTCCAACTTACGCCGTAGTGTCGGCGGTAGAAACGCTGTTTAGCCCGCAAGAACCAAATGCTCATAAATAATAACTTTATTGCTCATTCACAACAACTAATAAAATTATAATATTCACAAGTTTTACATTTAATCGAATACAATTTCTCACAAAATTCTAATACAACAAATTTAAACTATCTCTAGGATTTGGCCTTCAAGTGCACCCTTAACTCCCCAATGCTATGAGAAGTCGCGACTAACCTGAAAAATTGGTTTCCAGTCAGGAATAGAATGCGTACATTCTAACAACAGTTCCAATAATTGACAAAATCTATAAAACAATAAATAATACTGAAATACATGATGTGCGGATAAACAGAGAATCA
Organism: Iris pallida; assembly: GCA_029216955.1. Taxonomy (NCBI): domain Eukaryota; kingdom Viridiplantae; phylum Streptophyta; class Magnoliopsida; order Asparagales; family Iridaceae; genus Iris; species Iris pallida. The sequence goes on from JANAVB010031219.1 coordinate 9,516,054, forward strand.
GGGTATGAAACATGTGAGTAAAAGCATGAGAGTTTGGTAATAAAAACAAGTAGCAATTTGAACAATAATAAATAATTGAAAC